>CAJNOJ010000692.1:2501-30958 GCA_905250025.1 Adineta ricciae | reverse complement strand
TCGAGTATAATGTATCCAACTTCGTTTGCTCTATCCGATCAAATCGAAACATTGCTGATTCTTTACTGAGAATATGGAAGAATCGGTAGGAACTGGTGGAAATCTCAGGTTTTTGAAATTTTTGAGTCAGTTCCTACCGATTCTTCCATATTCTCAGTAAAGAATCAGCAATGTTTCGATTTGATCGGATAGAGCAAACGAAGTTGGATACATTATACTCGAAGGATCGGTAGGAATCGGTCGTTCTTAACATTGCAAATGAGGCATTTCTATCGCCTAAAAACAGGAACTGGTGCATCCCTGCTTCTAACTGAAAGAAAGAAATCAATGATCGGCTATAAAGGTTATCTTTACATCGTCGAAAAAGCCAAAGACGACAAAGTTCTTTTTCGATGTAAAAACCGTGATTGTAAAGGTCAATTAAACAAAAGGATCTTATACACTAACTTGCTCCTTTAATTAGGTCNCGGTAGGAATCGGTCGTTCTTAACATTGCAAATGAGTAATTTCAATCGCCTAAAAACAGGAACTGGTGCATGCCTAGTTAGAAGTCTTTCGATTTCACTCATTGCTTTCACGTAATCAAGTATATCGATATGGTTTTGTTTATGAATTTGTTCTGTTTTTAGAATCATTTTATATTTTATGCGAAGATTAATTGGTTTTTCTTGGTCTTTTCAGAATACTTTTAGAGGATTGGTTTTTGCCATCAACAGGTAACACAATCATTCACCTAACAATACTTTATTCATTAATTGAAGTACAAATTCAGTCAATCCAATTAAGAAAAATACAAACTCATGTATAATAATTAGCTGACGACGAATTGTCCTAGTGCCAATGGTTATCTCCTTTACGGACTGTTTTACTATTTGGTTCATTTTACGTCTTTTGTTATTGACATACCTTCTACTTTTTCCACATTTTTTCACTATGAGTAAAACTGTTCCGTCTATCACTACATGAAAAAATTTAAATCGTAAAATGGTACTGTGACAACATTTATGTATTCATCAATTAATCCTTTCAAGCACAAATACTGGGTGTACCAATAGTTTTGCGACAGGTGTTATGGGATGGATANTCTTTCTCTCGTCGTTTATCAATAAACGTTGTTACGAAGATCTCGATCACGTCACTCATTCCTCGAACTCCGAAGTAGGACAACCACATACTAACGGAATCGATACAGATCATCAGCCTTTTCCGTTACCTTCCGTCCCGCCTATTAACGTCTAGTGGGCAGGAGTCTTTGGATTGTAGGGAAATAGCTAACAATTGGTGGAGAAGTTGGGCAACTTTATTCGATCTGTATCAGTTCCACTAACCCTTTCCATTTCGATTTTTTTTTTCTTTTCTCTTTCTACCTATTTTTCTTTTTACGTAGAATCTACGTGCTTTTTCCGTTTGTTTCTAAATCGCTAAGTATTCATATTATGTCTAACGATACGCAAACCGTTCAACCGAATCAGTTTGAAACGATCGACGAAAAATCATCCGACGAACAATCCGAAGATCAATTGAATACCAATGATCAACCTGTAAACGCCACACGCCGTCAAGCGAGACTACACTCTCCTTTTCCGCCTACTTCTATGCCAGCAAATATAAATCTGGCACCTGAATCAGTTGTTGATGAAGAGGAAGATGAAAATCGTTTTGATGTATTCATTTTGCATAATTTTCGGACATTCTCAGGAACAGAAGACGTAGTTAGTTGGTTAGATGAAACCGATAAGAAATTCAATAAGCTTAAGATATCACGTAATCTTCGATATAAGGCCATCCCACTACTAGTAGAGGATAGTGCCAAACGGACATACTTGTTGAATAAATCTAACATAAAAACCTTTGATGATTTTTATGAGTGCCTTTTGTCTAAATTTTCTAAAATTGAGCAAAGTGAACGCCATCAACCAGCTCTCTCGCTCTCATGCTCATCTCATAATACCAATCCTTCACGTTTACCCAATATGCCAAAAAACTTGTCTTTTAATGATACACAACTAGGCGCTACACATCAGTTTGATGATTCAGATAGCTTACCGCCGCGCCCTATTTTGCGGTCGACTGCAATCGCAGATAAGGGAGCCACCAGTTTACGGGGTGATGATTCTGCCTTCAGTGGAGCATTTCAGTCTTCCAATCTTTCTCAGACCGCCTGTAGTCTCGATCAAACGGTATATGTTATACATAAAGCTATAATTGATAATTTGATAAAAAATCCGAAGATCTTTCAAGGAGGCAAAGATGATGTAAAACAATGGCTGGAAGATATTGAACAACTTTTTGACACGGCGCAAATTCCTGATAGTCATAAGCTCGATCTCATTACATACTCATTACGAGGTGAAGCCCGCCGCTGGTATAAGAATACTAAATCGTCTCTAACGTCTTGGGCAGTTTTCGTTCAGGAAATTAAAGAGGCATTTCTTTCTCCGTTTCATGAGGAATTAGCGTTCAAAAAGCTTGAGTCATATACTCAAGGAGCTAATCAACCAGTGCGTAGTTTTTACAACGAGGTACTTAAGCTATGTATCGAAACGGATCCGGAGATGAGTGAGTCAATGAAACTACGTCATCTTCTAAAAAAAGCGAAATCTACGCTTCAGTATGAAATTCGAAAACGAAAACCGACTACAACTAAACAGTTCCTTGAGTACGCCAAGGAAGCTGAAGAACTTTTACAATTATCTAACATTGACACTGACACAGATACGTATGAGCATAAGAACGGTAACCCGACTCATTCAGTAGACATCGTACGCAACAGTGTATTCCGTTCGCCGGATGACGTCACAGGTTATCCCTCCTATGATCGTAGTCGCCACTATGATAATACTCGCACGCGCAACCGATACTATAACAATCAAGGTCGCAACAATAACTTCCGTTCCCCTCAATCAGGCAATTCCACCAGACCTGTCAACTTTTTCAATTCATCCTTACAGCGTAACAATTCTACATATCCTCCCAATCACTCGATGAACAATACCTTCCAGGTTCCTTCAGGAACCTCCCACAATAGTAACGCTCATTTCCGTCCGTACTCCCCTAATACCTATTCCAATTCAACCTATTCTTCGAATAGTAGTGCCAGCCCTGCCACCCAGAACCCAAATCGAGCACCTCCTATCAATCACATTTCTGCCACACACAATATCCCTCCTGCTCAGCTCAGCCAGCAAGCCTCTAATCCGGATATCGCCACGCCAGACGCTGCCTTAGCGCACCAGGCCTCGGCCGGTCCCCATTTTTAGTACCGGAGTCACCGCAAGATGGTGTTGACTCCGGCATAATTAAGATAACATCTCCAAATCCATCTTTAATTTTCATCACAACCTTAGTCAATAACCATCCTATGCAGATCTTGGTGGATACCGGAGCCACCAATACTTTCGTCAACTATAACACGTTGCGTGCTCTTAATCCTAACCTTTCATTGAATAAATCTTCGTCGTCTTTTGTTCTTGCTGACGGTATAGCACCATTTCAAGTTTTAGGTACAGTGGACCTACAGATATTATTTGATGATCACCTCACCTTTATTACAGCATATGTTGCGCAAAACTTATGTACGGACGTCATCATCGGTATGGATTACATAACTTTTTATAACCTTAAATTTAACGTCCGTTCTCAACGCATTTCGATTGACCTCCAAGGTCGTCGACATCAAGTCCCTACTAATCCGAATGTTGAGACTACATTTATCCCAGTTTTTCTACATGAAGACACCTATCTCCCTCCTCGTTCATCTAGTTTTGCCAATGTATCAATCCCTATACCATCACTTAGCTCGATTTTCATTCCTCATTACCAATTTTTACTATCCAATACAGCCACCATACGGCACAAGTTCCTACAATTCTATGATCACCGCTCTCATATCACTTTCTATAATACTTCCTTTCGCACTCATTTCGTTCCGCGTGGAACTCAGATCGGCTATCTATGTCATCATTCCCCGCTAAAATCCGACCCCGTTCATAATAGTCCTTCGCATGTGTCATGTGGTGCCATCAATCTTTTTGGTGCTGTGCCAGATTCTCATGTCCATGATATCGCTATTTTGCCGAACAATAGTCTCTCTTCAGTACTTTCATGTGCACCTGTCAACTCGCTGTCTTCCTCTCTCAAGAGTAGTCTTCATCAACTCGTCAGCCATATCAACGTTCCGGAACAGCGCCACGCACTCCTTAACTTGCTTGGCGATTTTCATTCTCTCTTCGATACTAGTAAACATAATATCGCTAACACATCCATTCACCACGTTATCAACACAGTACCACATGCGCCTCCCGCAAGCCGACCATATACGCAGCCCGATACGGTTGAGGTTTTATACAACATGGTTCAAGAGTTCCTAGCGGCGAACTTAGTTGCCGAATCTCATTCCCCATATGCTGCACCTGCTTTTCTAGTTAAAAAGCATGACGGGACATATCGTTTTGTAGTGGACTATAAAAAATTGAATACGATTACTATCAAAGACTCCTCACCTTTGCCGAATATGGAAGCCACTATCATGAAACTAGGAGACGGTTACAAATATTTTTCGAAATTAGATCTTAAATCAGGCTTCTATCAGATTCCGATTCGAGAAGAAGATAAAGAAAAAACAGCTTTCATTACGCCTTTCGGCCTATTCCAATTTAACGTTCTTCCGATGGGACTCAAAAACTCCCCACCGACTTTTCAAAAAGTCATGTCTAATACATTGCAATTTTGTCGTCATTTTGCGCTTGTTTACCTTGACGATATAGTCGTTTTTTCTAAGACGTACGAAGATCATATGTTTCATCTAGCCCAAGTATTTTCTGCGATCCAAGAACGCAATTTAGTATTGAATCCCCCTAAATGTGAATTACTTGTGTCTCAAATCGACTATCTAGGTCATACAGTTAGCGCGACGACCATTACTCCATTGAAAGAGCGCATACACGTCATACTTGATATGAAAGAACCGCGTCTTCTCTCTCATGCCAATAAGTTTCTCGGTGCCCTTAGTTGGTACCGCAAATTTATACCTCATTTTGCCACGATCGCAGCTCCCATTCATGCGGTAACAAATTTAACCCGCAAGAACCGCCATAAGTTCCACTGGCGATTTGCCCAATCGCAAGCATTTCAGCAGTTGAAGCAATTGCTGGTTTCAGCGCCACTTTTTTTGCATTACCCCGTACCGAACGTTCCTCTCATTTTGACTACTGACGCTAGTAACATTGGTATCGGTGGAGTGCTACAACAGGAAGTTAATGGCGAATTACATAACCTATACTATCATTCACAAATGCTAACGCGCACTGAACAAAAATACAGTACTATCGAAAAGGAGGCACTTGCGATCTACAAATGTTTCGCCCGCATGCGACCTTTTCTCCTTGGACAACAGATCATTGTTATGACCGACCATTGTCCTCTATGTCATATTATGACTAAAACGATTAACAATGCGCGGGTAGATCGCATAACTACCCTAATTCAGGAATATAATATCGAGCAGGTAGTCCATATAAATGGTCGACACAACTGTTTACCTGACTACTTATCTCGTTATCCTCGCGAACAAACCGATGATCTATTTGATGTCGAGTATGGCCTTCCCAGCCACACTGCTCCATCACCGTCAGCATCCACTCACATTGTTGCTACCATGACCTTACGACCTCGCCTCAACGGCAAAGTAGTTTCACATCCCCCTCCATCCACTATAGATCGCAACACATCATCCAGCTATCATTCACCTCATCAACATACACAACACCTATCGCACACCAGTCATGTTAATTCCCCTTTTTCTACTAATACTTTCGATATTGTACAATTACAAACCGAACAACAGAGAGATCCCTATATTCAACAGCAAATCACACAGTTGTGTTCTAACTCCAACCCGACTTCCTTCTTCCTGAAGGAGAATCTTCTGTATAAATCGATTTGCCTCTCGCGTCGCGCGAAAACCAAAAAAGAAGTCCTATGTCTTCCACAATCAATGATTCTCTCCCTTCTCCAAGCGTGTCATGATGATCCGATGTCCGGTGGGCATTTCTCTCTTGATCGCACTTATCTGAAATTGAAACCACACTACTGGTGGCCAAATATGACCGATTCCATTAAACAATACATTCGGTCGTGTGCCTTATGCCAACAGTATAATGTCAGTCGACAGAAAAAACCTGGTCGTCTTCGTTGCGTTCCTCCTCCCGAGGGACCTTTTCAAACTATCGGTATTGATTATTGTGGACCACTTCCACGCACACCCCGTGAGAATCGCTATGTACTAGTCATCACTGATTACTTCAGTAGGCATGTAGTTGCAATACCTTTACCGAATTGTTCGGCGACCACTACAGCCGAAGCCTTGTTTAACGACTATTTCTGCAAATTCGGTATTCCTTGTCTAATTGTCAGCGACCAAGGGTCACATTTCCGTAACCAGCTAATGACTAATATGAGCTCCCTAATAGGCTATAATCACATCTACAGTACAGCATATCATCCGCAATCTAACGGCATTGTAGAACGTTTTAACAGCACTTTCATCCCGCAAATTTCCAAGTTACAGGATTGCGAACATAATAATTGGGATGAGTATCTACAGGCTGTTGTCTTCGCATATAATTCCGGTGTGCATAAAACAACTCAATATTCACCGTATGAATTACTTTATGGACGTCCACCACGACTTCCTTTCCATCCACCTCCGACTCATTTTTCATTCCCTTTTCCTTGCGATTATTTAGACCACCTTCACAAGACACTCAAGATATATCATAAGTCTGCTCGCTCCTATATCGTTCAGCAGCAAGGTCGCAATAAATCACGCTATGATACTAATCGTTCTGACCCCTATTACAATGTAGGCGATCGCGTTCTTACACGCGTTCATGGCATGAACAATAAGCTTGGTCCTCTCTTTTCACCATCCCCAAAAATCGTTGTACACACACTGCATCCCACATATGTGGTTCGTGATGAACAAACTCACAGTGACTTTCGCGTACACGTCAACGATTTACGACCTTTATGTCCGTTCTAACTCTGTTGTTACAATCACACTTCACTCTATTATTTCTAGTTATTAAGTTTCTATATAAGGCTTTCTCTTATTCTCTAATATTCTCCTTTACTGCAGTAGAGCTTCATTATACGACATCTATCTTTCATCGCTATACTTATCGTCTCCCCCTCATGAACATTACTAGTACTATAATTTCTCCATCTCATTCGTTTCTTCCTTCGCATGCGACACAATTGAACTATAATACATTTGTCTTAGTTCGTTTTCATACGATATGCGACCACATTTTCACAACACGTCCCATGATCGATCCTCCCCCTCAGCGGACCCAGACTATTTTTTTTCTCTCTCTATTTTCTTATCCTTCCTTTTCTACTATATACTAAATCGCTTCCATTTAGGTACCATTTCAATTGTTGTATTCATTCATTCCCCATAATATTTCGTTATGGCTACTTCCTCGTTCGCTGTACCCACATATCTTGCGCTCACCGACAGCCACGGTAAGTATACGCCCACCAACATCTCAACGTCGACATATTCCGTCGTCACGCGAGCCGTCTCAGGACTCCGGTGGTTCGATCCATATCGTGCAGATTTATCGGCACTGACTTTGTTATCGACACCTCCTCTCTCGTCCCAATTATCATCAACATCGGCTCTTTTATTCGTCATCGGCACCAATTCCATCCGATCCAATCCTGCCTCGGTCGTCGTTTCGGACATCAAGCGGGTTATCGATTCCGTCCGTACCGCTCATCCCCACTTATCAAGCAAGCATTCCATCAATATCGTTTGCTGCTTCCCATGCCTCAAACCCATCTACCCATTCAACACCACTCATTCATTACTCCACAACATCCACGAGTATAATTGCTCGCTTTTCGATCTCGCCGAAACCCTCAACTTCACCGTCCTCAACTTCGATGTGACACCTTCCCATCTCGGTTATGATCGCATGCATCTACACCACAATTATCAGAATCTAGTCCCCGATTCTATTAATAATTATTTCGCATATTTGTCGTCAATCCCGGCAACGCTGCCCTTCAAAGCCGTAGGTCGTTCTTCCGAAGCCGTCACTCGTCGTAATCACCAACGACATATCAAACGAACGACTCAACAACAACAGCACGTTCTGAAACGTCAAGTCTCCTCTCCTTGGCGCCTAGACACCATTAAGACGTTTCTGCAGGAGCAACATATCAAATTTGCTAAACTCCCCCCTATCTACCGAAACATCATCCGCATTCAATTCAACAACGCGGACGACCTTCAAGCGGCGGATCGTGTCTTGAGCCAAGCCGTATTTTCGTAACTCCGTGAGTTTTTTGTTTTTGTTTGTGTGTGTCTCTCCGTTTTGGCTCGTTTTTCTTCTTCTCTTCTCTCGCGTCGTTTATTTTTTCTGTCGACGTGTTTGTGTTGCTTAAGCTTGTCATGTTCTGGCCTCCAGTTCCTGGAGGTCGGAGGTGTTCGTGGCTCGTTTCTGTACAACCTTACACAGCAATGTTTGTGAACACCTTCTGTGTTTCTTTTCTTTGGCTCTCGGTCTCTTCCTGTGGTGGGCGGTGTTTCTTGTCCTAGCCGACAATAACATGCGGGCAGGAGTTTTCTTGAACATCACTTTTCCACCGGATTATGACTCCCGAGTCTCATTGTTGAAAATTCTGTTTCGTCTAACGCGCCTGTCTTTTGGTTTGGCGGTTCGCCCTTCGTTCCAGCCGCCATTAATCTGGCGGTAGGAGTCTTCGAGGTCGCTCTTCCCCCAAAAGATGAAGGTGTTAGCGATAACAGATAGTACATTGTTATCGCTATCTTTTTTTCTTTCTCTTCTTGTTTAGACCTATATGTCCTATGTGCGGTTCGATGCCATGATATATAGATCGTCTTCTCTCTCTCTCTGGTTTTCTCTCTATGCCGCCTGTCTGACCTCTCTTTGAACTTGTAAGATCAGACAGAGGCAGTTGTCTTTGAACTGTTATCGACGTCGGTCGTTCTCTTTTTCTTTCTCTCGTCGTTTATCAATAAACGTTGTTACGAAGATCTCGATCACGTCACTCATTCCTCGAACTCCGAAGTAGGACAACCACATACTAACGGAATCGATACAGATCATCAGCCTTTTCCGTTACCTTCCGTCCCGCCTATTAACGTCTAGTGGGCAGGAGTCTTTGGATTGTAGGGAAATAGCTAACAGTAAACCAACTCACATATCAAGTTACTGTCCAATTTATAGAAAATATTTTCTTATGATGAGGGTGGGCATAGCTACCGTGATAGGGATTTCGTCCTTGCTAAAGAATTCTTCAGATGTATTCGTTGCTTGTTCCCTCGACTGTAAAGAGGGTCTTATGAAATAAAATAGTTTGTTTGTTGAGGGTGAGGGTGGCAAAACGTCGGCGATGGTGGGCTACTGTGCGCTATGTGGCTGAAGTTGCGCGCTTGTGCGACCAGTGGTGGCGGAAGCTAGGAGATGTGGCCAATGGTGCTTGCTGGGTGGCACGGTGTGATCCCTCATGGCCACGGCTATGGGAGAGGGTCAAGGGCCAAGAGTGAAAGATTAAAAATAATTTTTCTCGAAATATTTACCATTTGAAGAGTAGTCTTTTCCGATCGAACCAATGGTCGGCGGAAGAGAATATTTATAGCGTCGAGATATGACTTGAGGCCTCAACTATGAATTTACTAACTCGATAATTTGGCTAAGCGAATACTGTATTGGAAACATGGACGAAGACTCGCCACATGGTCTCTTGAGAAAAAGTAGTTTGAATGGTATCTATCTGTGTCATGATTGAAGGCAAAAAACGACAGAAACGTCACGAATAGCGCCTGGCGATAGATGAGGCTGATTGATAATTCTCGCAAATCATAAAATGGATCGATAGCAATCACGTGATGTGAGGCTGTGAAATTAGATGTTTAGGATACATGAATAATGCATTGAATATCTTTTGTATAGTTCTAATGACAAGAGTACAATGGGAAGAAATTCAGCCAAGCGTTCAGCGAGAGTACGCGGCCAGCGTTACTGGTGATAAATTCATAATAAAAAAGACCTTTTATATCCTCACATTTGTTTTACAAAGACAATAATCTATTTTGTTTGCGAGAGTTAATAAATAGTCGAAAAGAAAAAGTTTCACCGTTTCATCGTACGCGAAGTTGCTAGATCGATTCGCCTCATTAATAGCACACGCAGACAGTATATCTGTCTTCCACATTTGAGGATGAAGTTAGTCGGCACAACGAACGCTACTTGTATGCAAAGATTAAAATACGGCTACCTGATGACGAAGACCCTTGAGAAAGGTCGAAACTATAGTCGTAGCGATCTCTCCTGGTTGAACACACCCCTCACACCCACCCACACCCTCGCCAACACCCTCACCCACACCCACACCCTGACCCACACCCTCTCACCCTCACACCCAGCATCATAGTTTTTTCCATATAATAAACCCCACCTATATGGTTTAGGTCATTTTTTCCCAATTTTGACGTTGTGATATTTTATCTATACGTAATCACCAAGTCCAGCTTTATATACGTTTATGAAGCACTCAGACCATAGATTTCAACCCTTAACAAATGATCGAATTGATGTCGTGCTTACACCCTTAAATTGTATGCAAGATTTCGCAAAAATGGTATATTTCGAGCTATATTGCTAGACATAAAATCTTACTAATAGATGACCGATTTCAATTAGATGTCGTACATATATCTGATATCTACCAAACGATATGGAAAACATTCCTTTAAAAATCGTCATTGTGAAATAGAATGATGCATATAGGGGCGCCCTACTAGTCTATAGTGGAAATAACCGTCTTGAGGCTGGGTGTGGGTATGGGGGTGGGTGTACAATAAAGAGATACCGAACCTCACCCTGCAGATGTATCCTAAAAGGAGCTAACGATGTTCAGAAAATACCCGAACCCGAACCTTTCCGAACTTTATACGATGCTTCCATAGTATGTTATATACCTCAAAAAAGATTTGAAGAAATAACTGAAAACTCGATACTGCTTGTGTTCAACAGATAATTCCCGCGCCTGAACTCTTACAGTCGGAGTCGAACCCGAATCCAAAAGCGAATCATTTGATCTGAGTTACAAACTGAGGTTCGGGTTCGATCCATGCCTACCTATTACTATCGCTCTTTTCTTTTAAATATCTGGTAAAGAATAAATAATAAAATTCTTGACAAACATCGGAGATAAGCTGTCGAGTTATCAGGAAAGATATAACTAAACAATGAAAACTTTTGGAAGTCAGCTACAACAACTCTTTATAAGATGATGTACTTGTGATGATTCTTCACAACTATCTTGATTTCAATTGATAAACCTACGTCGGCGAATCATCACCAAAGCTTACATGAGTAGAACACTTCAAGTTATAATAGCAAGAACGTTATACGGCTTCTACCTGATTCAAGTCGCTTTTGCATTAACCTGCCATCAGTGTAATAATGGAAAAAATGAAATTTTCAACGGAACTGTAACAGCGGACAATCTATCGCCACTAACCAATTGCACAGTTGTTAAAGCGACTGACGGACAACGACATTGCGCACTAGGGATTGGGTGGGTGAAAACAGAACGATCACTCATTCATGTTGGAGCTGCCTGGAAAAGGGAAGATGTTGTTGACACTGACCATGTTGAAACTGTTGCAGGAAACCTCGACGGACCGGTACCCACTGCCGCCATCACGCACTGGTTATACTATTTGTGCTCTACTGATGAATGTAATCGTGTGGATAGATTCAAATTGTTGTTACAATCTACGAAAGTCGAATTCGATGTCGATCGGATCGCCCAACTTTTGTACTCACCAAGACCGCAAAACGGGTCAACCTTAAATTGCTTGTTCTATTCAAATGCTACTGATACGTCGAGTGCATTATGCGCACGTCCTTCAGCTAATATTAGCGAGTGTAATTACTGTTCTCTCGATGTTAAACAAAATACATTGTGCACCGATTGTTTTATTAATCCGAATGTATCTCAATATCGCTTTGCTGACATAAGATACCATCTGTTAGGAAACAGAACTATTCAACAAACATTAGACATTGACTGTAATTTACCACAATGTAACACAATGGATTATGTGAGACGTGTCCAAGAAGCATACAAAATGTCGTTCGACTTCGACATGTTTTTGGGTTCAAACTCATCAGTATCAAATTTCATATCCACATTCCAATTGATTATTTGTTCTCTAATGTTAATATTCATTCTTTGAAGGTGAAACTTGAACATAACTAATTTTTCTTTTCATAAAGTGACTATAAGAACTATCTTTTAATTTTTCCGACAATGCATCACTAAAAATTAACTCTTAAAACGAACATTTTTCAGATACATTTATCGCGCATGATGTCAGCTGTCAACGGACGGCTCATAACTGTATTCCGTTTTGTTGCGCTATGAAAGACCATTCGTGTGAAATCTTTCTTCATTCTTTTCTTACCGATTCCAATAGGCACTACCAACATATTTTTTGGAAGAATTGAATGGTTCTTTTGCAACGCCTCAAAACGCGAGTTCTCAGCTATCGTTTAAATTTATGAGATCCAACTAAACTGAGTCACAATGGAGATTCAAAAATCTCTGATAATGCTCTTCTGTTTAAGATGTAAAAACAAGATCACAGGATTTAATGCCTTCTAGGTATATGAGTAAGGCAAGCTTAAATTTAAATTTTTAATTTCAAATGTAAATCATAGTTTTTTTAAATATGACTCCCTCGACTGTAGGGAGGGTCATATGAAATAAAATAGTTTGTTTCTGCCAAGGTCAAAGGTTAAATGCATATTATCGGATATTTTGATGATATTCATGGTTTTTCGTAAGGCGCATTTTAGAACTACCTCTGAGTCTATTAATCGCGTATTGTCCGAGATTTTTCAGAAACCAGATGATGCCTGTTCCCGATAGATCCATGAGTCCTCATATAACCTGCTGTGGGCAAACCGAACGGTCTCAGCCCGGCGTACAACCATAGCAACCTACAACTTTTATGCCGCGCATTTTAGAGGAATTCATAGGTCTTCAAGTGGTTCAATCACGCCGTATCGATGGTCCATATACAGCCATTTTTCGGGTCTTCATGTGTCCACATTGGACCCACTGTGGGTGAACCCTTACGTTGATATGTGCCTTATCATAGAGATAGCTACAGGTTCTTATACAGCGCAAATTCGGAGTACTCATAGATGTTCGAGTCGCACATATTTGTGCTATCCTCGGGCCCGTCAGTAGCCTATTTTCAGGGTATCCAAGAGCCCTAATGTCATCTACTGTGAGCATACCCATGGGTCTGCATCTGGAGTACTATTTTTGCACCCCTGTGTCGTTAACAAGCGCACTTTGTGCGCATCCATGGGTCATCAAGTCCTATGCTATGGAGATATCCTTAGGTTCTCGTGTCCTATACTATGGGGGTACCCATAGGTCCTTAAATCCTATATAGTGGGGGTATCCATGGATACCGAAGTCTGATATCGACAGGATCGTGTCTATGAATTTTCAGGTTCTTCACTATGCGAATTCCTAAGTAGCGTATTTTAAGGATAGCCTGGCGTCGTTAAGTCATGGCTGACTTAGAAAGTAATGGTTCATACTTAAACAAAAATCATATTGTTCGTCCGTACACAGATGCTGGGCTAGTTAGGATGACTAACGATACAGAAAACTAGTTTTTTCTTGCACAGTCGAGGGTGAAGTAAGTCGCAATGACGAACGTTACTTGTTTCTTTAGTGGTTGATAATGCAATATATATGATATTGAGGGTAAATGAGTAACTAATGCCATCACTCGTTTCGACAGTTTCACAGATCCGTCAGGTAGCTTGAATCTGATCAAATCGAGCTTAAAATAGTACTCAATTTTGCATGAAATATTCAAAACAAAGTAAAATTGAAATATCTATATTGGATTATATTATGAAAATAGCTCGTTTAATGTTAGATATAAATTTTTTGCCTATAATCAAAAGTATTAGAAATAAATTCGTGATGGAGCTATGGTTTCAGCACCCTAAATGCTTTTTGGTGCATCGGACTCAATATTAAAGTTACTTTTTTACTCCCCGCTCGGTAAGAATATTTTAACAATGCCTGGCGGCACATGATTCCTCTGCTCATATAAAACTTTATACAGTGCATAAGAGTCAAGGAAAATGTTTCTGAACATGGAAACTTTCACCACAGCTAGAACAGTTGCATGTCAAGACAGGTTCTTTTCGACTTATTCACATTTATGATTACTTTGTACAACCATTAAAGCTTCTTGTCAGCACATTACAACTTTTTAATTAGTAGATATTGTTTTTTTTCTGATACACAGTCATAAAAATGATCATATATGAAGATCTATCGAGAATAAAATGTCATCAGGAGAGATATTTTTTCTTAAAATATTTTAAAACTATATAAAACTTGCTACAAGTTTATGTTTCGCACAACTCTGACTTAGATTTGTACGTCTTGAGATAGATCATTGACTATTACTTCTTTTGGAACTGTTTCTGTTCTTTTTCTGATATCACACATTCTACACAGCTTAGAAAGTATCGAAAAACGAATAGATGGTTAGCACTTTGAGTAATATTTCATACATAACTGACTCGCACACACATATTAGTTTTGTGAAGAACGAAAGCAAAACTATTTTTCAAATTAACTTTTCTAATCCCTCGACGATCGTGATTTTGTTTCAGTAATTTGATTCTATTTTCGATAAAAATTTTTCATTTAGCTTCTCCTAACTTTGCTATATAAAGAAGCTTCACAATTATTCTTCTACACTAAAACATTGTCAACGATGTTCGTTTCTGTGTCTATCATCTATTTCATTGTCCTCCTGACCTTCGCAGATATTGTTGATGGACGATCAGTATGTACAGCTATAAAGTAATAGGGGTAGTATGACTTTTCCACTCTATTATTCACTAGCTGACAGTTCCTACTGAGACTGATCGTGTATTCATAAAAAATCGTGAGTTCTCCTCTTACAGACGTCTATTAACTCTTCATTTTCCTTTCCTTTGTATAGGCAATCTCTTCCGAGGAGACATCCTTCTTCATCCGGTAAGTTACATCCTCTTTTTTTCCATAAATTCATGCTTTTCAAGTAGCAGGCGACAAATCGAGCTCTTGCGACAACTCGGATAGGCGCGCCATGGCCAAATGGAATTATTCCATACACTTGGAAAAGCGAAACCTGTGATTCTGAAGGACAGAATTGTATTCGAACAGATATTCCTTCACATGGTGGGTCCACCTATTTTTTTCAATTCAACAAGAAGATAACTAACGAAAGACGGTTCTTTTTTTCTTGAAACATCGTAGACTCTTCGGAACAGGCGACCATTCTGTTGGCGATGCGAAGGATGGAAGAAACAACTGCTATCGATGGTAAACCGTGTATTCAATTTCGACCGAAATTACCATCGGATAATGCATACATTTCGATTTTCGATGGACAGGGATGTTGGGCTCATGTAAGTTTTACTCATTTATATCTGTGACCATTTTAAAATAAAGAGTTTTCTTCTAGCTTGGTCATCGTTTTAGAACTGAAACTCTTGTATCTCTGGGTGGTGGTTGTGTCTACCAGGGCCCTATCACGCATGAGCTGATGCATACGCTAGGTAAGTGACTTTTTTTCGCAGTTTGTTATACATCGAGTATAAATCTGCTTTTTTATTTTTTGAAGACTTTCTACATGAACACCAGAGACCAGATCGAGATCAATATATTCAGATTAATTGGGAAAATGTAGCCGAAAGTGAGTAAGATCTTTTACAGAAAAACAAATTCTTGTGTCTCTTGAATCTTGTAACTAAATAGACTCGGAGGACAGCTTTGCACTCCATACTGATATGTATGTGGAACGAAATACTCCGTACGATTACAACTCAATTACACACTATCCTTCATGGGCTTTTAGTAAAAACGGAGAGAAAACAATAGAAACAAAGCCACCAGGAAAATCTTTCGGTCAATATTACAATCTTAGTAACATTGATATTTTGTCGATCCGCAATCTCTACCAATGTTTCAACAAAGGTAAAGAGTTTCTAAGTATACTATACTGATCAACCATATACTCTAAAAAAAATATTTTTTTACGAAATCGATCACTGTAAAGCTAAACTATGAACATCTCAAAGGATAACAGTCTTGAACTGAAACAAACCAAAGTTAAACATTTCATGAAGTATTGCAATAAGATATAAGATTATGAAATCAGTATTCCTTTGAATAATCTTTGATTTTGTGATGTAGATATCTCTGACATTGTTTCTGGTGCCAGTTACAAATTAATGAATATTAATAGCAATAAGGTTCTCGATGTCTATCGTTTCGATGGGCACGATGGCGCGAATGTTCAGATTTTTACTGACAATGGTGGGCAAAATCAATGCTGGATCACTCAAAAAAATCAAGATGGTACTATCAAACTGATTGATTCAAATACTGGTATGGCGTTGGATGTGCATGGAGGTAATACTTCAGATGGTGCAAAGGTTCAAGTCTGGTCAGAGAATGAAACAAATGCACAAAAATGGCGTCCAATAAAAGTTGACAATGAATACTATAAACTGATTAATGTAGCATCTAATAAGGCTCTAAATGTTCATGGTGACGGAACAAGTGATGAAACAGATGTTGATAGTTGGTCGGATAATGGTACACCAGCACAACAGTGGCGATTTGTTCGATGCAACCTAGATGGTAAGTATTCTTTTCATCAAAAAGATCTCACGATGGCATCGTCTATCATTCAATATATAAAAACTGTCCTGAGAGTATGACAACTTTAGATTAAAACTAAAGATTAGTATTCCTTTTTATATTATTCCTGTAGAAAATCTTCAATTTTGTCACATAGGTACACTTCATATTGTTTCTGGTGGCAAGTACAAATTAGTAAACATTAACAGTAACAAGGCTCTCGATGTCAATGGATTCCAGACGGCCAATGGCGCTAATGTTGAGATTTATTCTGACAATGGTGGACAAAATCAATGTTGGATCATCTATAAAAATCAGGATGATACTGTCAAATTGATTGATTCAAACAGTGGCAAAGCATTGCATGTCAATGAAGATGATATTTCAGATGGTGCCAATACTCACATCTGGTCAAACAATGAATCAAATGCACAAAAATGGCGTCCAATAAAAGTTGACAATAAATATTATAAATTGATTAATGTAGCATCTAATAAGGCTCTAAATGTTCATGGTGGAGGAACAAATGATGGGACAAATGTTAATATTTGGTCTGAAAACGATACACCTACTCAACATTGGCGACTGATGGAATGTGGTCGTCAGTAGACAAAGTAAAATAACTGAACGAAAAGTGCTAAAGTTACTTTTCTATTTATTTTCTTGGGTGAAAGTATTTTTAACGAATATGATGGTACTATAATGATTGCTTTTTTATTTAATCGAATAAAAATAATCTAAACGAAAAAATAGTTAAATAACTAGTTATATCACGACCATTTTCTTTCCGAGATTTCTCTAAACTGGCCAATTGTTTTCATCATCGAGTTCCTCATCTGAAGAAATTGAATATGAAGATTTATTTTAGTCGAAAGTATGTTTAGTATTATACCTATATGAACTAATTTCCATCGACTGTTCAAATGCACGAACTATTTCGATGTATTGTCAGATGTCAATAGTTTATATACATTAATTCATTTGATTACAATCGTACGTACGTATACGGTCAATATTACATTCGACCTTGACCTACATTACAATCATAAATAACGCTCGTCGAGACGGACTCGCATTACACTCAAAAAAAGAAGGAGTTTTACCGAGCCTAAAAGGTTTCCTATACTTCGACTGAACAATTTTAAGTTCAGAAAAACGAAAAATGTTCCGTGCTTGAACTGCCGAACTATTTTAAGTTCCGTAGCGTCGAGAAGGTTCGGTAATTGGTAGCAAAAACCATCCACAGGTTTTTAATGCGGTATGCGAAACCATTCGTAGTTCTGTAACATGTCTACAGAACCANTTCTCACTAGTCGTCACTAATATCGATGCAAATCTATGGACGGAAAATTCTCAATAGCTTGACATTCAACTAGGTAAGTGATAATATTTAATAAACCACATTCTATCGTCTTTCTCGTTTAGAGTTGATCGCAATGGATCTACTGAACTGGCTAGAACCTATTTCTCACGTTCGTGTCACGATGAAAGGGGTGAACTACGTTTCGTACCACTCATTCCGAACACCCGCACCCTCACTTACGGACAACCTGCATTTTTGTTACGAGCACCATGTATTTTTCCTTCTGCCGGGAGTTCGGAAAAATAAAGTGGTACGAAACGTAATTTTCCCTTCGAAAGGTAGCTTTGAACGATATATTCTGTAGTGAGTGAATACGGAGCCTGTAGGAGGATAACTGTAAAGTAGTCTGTGACTAACGCAAGAGAACAACTAATGCAACGAAGGTTTCGCAGCTATGGATTTTTACGAAACGTTTTTTAATATAGTTACAGATGGTTCCGTGCGGTACCTATGATACGGAACCTTCATTTTACTTAACCAAAATAGGATCGTCCCGTGTATCGGAGGGAAGATCCTTTTGTTGGTTTGGTAAAACTCCTTTTTTTACAGTGTTCTCAACTGTAATTTGAGCCAGAATATTTTTTTGAAATTCCTACGAAATGACTTATCAAATTATCAGCTGGAAAGGGACTATGACGAGTATTTATAATAGTAGAATCCAAATTAATATAAATGATCTCAGCAAGAAAAACATAATGTTAGTCGTTCAGTCGAGGGTTCAGCGAGTCTGCCTCGACGAGCGTTACTTGTTAATTATTAAAATAAAAATTGATGAAAAGATTATTGACAACCGTTGAAAATGAAAACAATCAATAAAAACTGATGAGCTCCGTTGAATTGTTGTCATTGACATTATTGTCGAATTGAATAAACATGTTGTTAAAACTAAATCAAATCAAAATATAAAAGATTACAATAAATATCTCATATTTACTTGAACTTGCTGTGCGACTTGTTACTGTTGATGTTGGTTTAGTAGTCATCATTGTTGTTATACTTGTTACATTCACTGTGTAAATTAATCAAATATCTAATAAGTTTTATATTGAAATTGAAACTTACCACAAGAAAATGCAAATTTTTGAATTCGATTATTTCCAGTATCAGCAACAAAAATTGAATTATCTGGACCAAATTTAAAGTTATATGAAAAATATAATTGATTTGATGATGATCCAGATGAGTAAGTTCCAACGATAAGAACACCCATGTTTGATCCTACTTTCCATTTCATAATTGAATCAGTTCCAGAACTCAATATAAATAAATTTTGATTTTTATCTCCAATAACTGTTACTGGATAATAAAGTACACTCGGACCAATTCCATATGTTCCTGTTTGACCAGCTACTGTTGTACCATTCGTCGCTCCTGACATCCACATTTGAACTCGATGATTATATGTATCGGCAACATACAATGTATTTGAATCATCCGTATCAACAAACAATCCAAATGGAAGATAAAATTGATCGGAATTTGATCCATTACTTCCATAAAAAAATACACCTGTTGATGGAGATTCCCATCGAACAATTCGACTATTATATGTGTCAGCTATCCAAATAAATAATGTATTAACATCAATAAACATTCCATCAGGTGAATTTAATTGATTGGTAGCATTACCATATCCATTTCCACCAGCAACAACGGTTCCATTCATATTATCTAATGACCATTTGATTACACGAGCATTACCTGTATCGAGAATATAAATATTTCCATTTAAATCACCACTGATAGCAGCAGCTACAATTCATTAAAAAGAGAAGAAGAATATAAATATCTATTGAATATTATTTATTAGAAGTAAGATTTACAAGATATTGAGCGAGAATTGAATAATGGTCTAGCTGTAACATTTATAAATGTTGTTTCCAGAGTTAAATTGGAACCAAGACGTTGTATTCGACCACTGCCTGTATCTAATACATATAAGATATTATTTTTATCGACATAGATATCTCGAGGTGCATTTAAATATGTTGAATTAATCAATGTTGTTGCATTTGATGACCATTGTGATAATAAACAATCTTCATTGAATACAAAACATTTTGGAATAAAAACTCTAAATGCAAAGTATTTTCTTATCGAATGACTAGATGACATTAATCATAGCTTACATTATTATGTGGAGAACTATCAGATATTGTTGTCTCATATTTATCTAAAAGAATAATATTCAGTATGAAATAGATTTTATTATCATGTGAAAGAAAATGAAAAGTTAAAGAGAAAAAGTACATTATTATACTTGTGAAGAAACTTGAATAGACTTTTAAATTAATTGTGTATTTCTCATTAGAGCTATTTCTCATTAGAGCTATAAGAAATATGATGGAAAATGCATATTCCATAATGAATTAACTCATTTGACTAACAATAAATAAATTCAAATAAAATTCTCAAGTCGACATATCCCATACTCGGATCCCACGTCGGATCCGAAAGACGGATTTTATGGATTTTCTAAGGACCATCATAGAACATAGCTAAAAATAACGCTCATAAAATTTCCAACAAATAACTGGATTTTTCCAGTCAGAATCCGATTCAATTCCGTCACCAGGAATCCGATCGGATCCAACGTCGGATTGGTTGACCTGGGTTGAACTAGGATAGGATTAGCTTTAGTTTTTATTAAAACAGCTTCCTGAAAAATGTCATCTTCGTTTATCTAAATTGATTTACATTTGTCTTTCCCGTCTATAATCATAAAATCTCGAAGAAGAAAAGATCCCAATGTTTATTCAATGTCGTTTTCCTACCAACAAACTAATGTTCCATTGAGTACAAGAGAACGTCACTTAAAAATGAATTAGACTTTAAGTCATATCTTTCGATTTTCTATGGTGCATTCATTCTACTTTTTATTCGAATAAATCATAAATTTGTATATATAGAACCTTTTTACATATATAAGAGACCATATAGTTAGAACTGGACTATAGTTACAGAATTCAATCCACAAAATATTATGAAGTCGCCCTCAAGCTAAAAATATCGCTTCCTAGGGTAAATGTCATTGATAGAACATTCACGAAAACAGGGAATCTTGGGGGTGGGTGAGGGCGAAGGGGCGCATGAATATGAAGGATATGAGGTATGAAATGGCGTGAGAGTGACAAAGAGGTCTATCAATGAATGACTGGAGTCGAGAATAAATCGAAATGAAAGTGACAATTTTAATAATTTCTGATGCATAAAAAGATATGACCGAAATTGTGGTTTTGTGGGATGGATGGCGTGAAAGATAAGGACTACAAACGTTGAAATTTGAAGTATATTGACTTTGCTATCTGCTGCACCTTTTTAACGCGTGAGACGTTCGACATAGATATTCCTTATTTGTCACCGATAATGAGTAGAAAAAAAAACTCATATTTCTGTGAATTTATTGTAGAATACTCAAGCGAATGTTTACATAAAGCAGAAAAATGGCAAATGACGAAGAGAAAAATCAAGAGTATTTTTACTTGTATCGTCAGGCTGTGTATAGATGCAGTTTATTCATTATCTCAAGGCCTATTGGCCGTAGGCACCGGTTGTAACTTTGTGTCTTCTATGCAGAATATATTTCACAATCAAAATAGCAATTAATCGACAGATAATAACTAAGCCACCATAAAGGCCAATCAATGTTGTTGTTGCTTCGATGGCATGATTATTGTTCACATATGAATAAACACAGGATAATGGTGCACATGCATCAAAATACAATTCATAAGACATGTTGCTCGTTAATTTTTCAATCATCAGTTCGTTGACAATCGATTCAAATGTTGCATTTGATGAAAAACGACTTGACGTCAATGCAGAAATATTTCTTATTACAGTACCATCGAACAGTTGATCCAGACAGTTTTGGTTGTAAAAACATGCAAGTGTTGATTGTAAAATCGATTCTAACGGATAACAACCTGCGAACATTCCTTCTCCAGATGGAGAAACACATTTTGATGATACTGCACAACTACATCCATCATAATTTAATGGTATCTGATGCATAGTCCATCCATTAATGATTCCAGATGAAGTATCGAAGATCCAATTCGTAGATAACGTATTCGTTAACATATTCGCTCCTGTTATTTCCCGAATTAATGAAAGAGTATTGACAAATAATTCTGGCATGGTGAGTTGAAAATCATTGACCGTTCGTTGAATTTGATCATTGAATGCAGTTGATAATGAAAGTTGTGTGCTGATCAAATCACTTGTACCTAGTTCCACCAAGAAATTAAGAACTGTTTCTCGAGATAAATCACAAAACGAGGCAAGAAGTTGAAATTGTGCACTAGCCGAATAGAGAAAATCACTCGAAGGAACGATTCTTGTATAAGTATAATTATAGAAAAGTTCGGAACTAGTTAGCTTAGCAATCAAATTGCTTGAACAAATTGGATGGAAACTCGGTGTAATATTGAGGAATGTTTTATATTTAATTGAGATTTGTGAACAAGGACATTCAAGTGAATCAAATGATTGTTGAATTAAGTTTTCATATATAGATAATGATGGTTTTTGAATCTGAACAGTTGTTATTTGAGAAGTAAAAGCCGAATATGTATAGAGAATTGATAGAGTGGTCGCAACTAAAACTAAATGTAATCGATCAATCATCTGATGTTCAGTTCTACAGATGAATATATGCTTCATTGTTTGTAATAGGCTGGAATGAAAGAAATCATTTTGAATGATTAGATCAATAAAGTAAAGTCCAATGAGAATAATCAACTTCAACCCAAGTGACAAACCACCATAAATAAGACCGATATCACTGATAACGGCATAGAAAGCACTTCTGTCTTCATATTGATACGTACATAATGATGGTGCACATTGATTGTAATATGAAGTAAACGAAATATTTGATATCCAGTTATCCATCATTAATCGGTGGACGATCGTTTCAATAGTTTCATTCGGAACATTCAAATTTGCGTCGAGAAGAGAACAATTAAATGTTTCTGATGAAGATGAGAAAAAATCATTAATTTTCGATATACATGATATGTTATAAAAACATTCCAATGTTGATGCAAATAATGCTTCAATGAGATAACAACCGGCAAACAAATTCGGAATTAAATACGGTTCATTCGAAGAAGGCAAACTGATCGAGTGACGGCATGATGCAGATAGAGCACAGTTACATTCGGAATAGGCGAATGGTACTCTGATAATTTTGTTCTTGATTGCATCCCGATAGGTAACGGAATTGAGATTATTGGACAGTTGATTACCTTGTGTTGTAACACGAACTAACTGAATCGTTCTTATGAATGTATTGATCGTTGTTGATTTCCAATCTTCGATCGATGAATTGATTTGAAGTTCAAATGATTGTGGAGAAATAACTTGTGAACTAATAAATTTTGTTTGCAGAAAGATATCACTTGCTTCGTCAACAGTTTGTTTAGCTTGTTGACAAAACATTGATAATGAAAGGAACTGAGAAGGAGCAGTGGCTTGAAAATCGAAAGCGTTAAAGCCTTGTGTATTGTTAATTTGTCGTATATAATATATCCATTCTTTGGAAACCAAATAACTTGAGCATAATTGATGATAGTATGGCTGAAGGGTAATAAAGATCGAATAAAGCATTAAAATAGACGAACATGAACATGAAAGTGTACGAGAATATTCTTGTTGAAGTTCAATATATTGAGATTGGCTTGGATTATGAATAGTTTTTGACTGAATTGATATTTTTGTGGCGTTATAATGAATTATAATTGCCATTGAAATAATAATTAAAATGAAATAAAATCGTGTTGCGTAACGTTGATATTGAGTTTGTCGGTCAGTACTCGCATACTTCCGAAACATATTCAATTCAATTAATTTCTGCTGAATTAATACTTTCCATTGACGTAAATGAACACAGACTAAAAAATAAACCAATGAACAAAACGTTCTGTAATTATGATGTATTTAGTTCGATCATAACAATTTAGATTCTCTAAACTATCGATACATAGACAGATCTGTTTCGTATTGTTATGTATAAATTATAAAGAAAATCTTCTCAAATCCCATCAAAAACCTTTTGTTGATTTCATGAATACACACATACATATTTTGCGCCCGTCATGCTCTTTTGCTCAGTCGTGGCAAACTCATTCTTGCACTTTAGACCTGAATATTTGTTCTTTTTCGCATCTTTACGACATTGACATTTTATTGTGATTGCTCTCCTCAACATCTAATAATACGAGCAGGATCAAATAAACTGTTTTCATTACTCACATGAAGTTTTTGGTCTTGGTGTTTTATCTTGGAATCTTTGAATAAGTTGAATAGTAAGTGAAAACACTATGCCAAGAATAAGAACCAAACTAGCCAATAAACTGATCAGTTTTGTTAATATAAAAATAAAACTTCGTCGAGATATTTGAAAATAAGTACATAAAGATGGTGAACATTCAGAGTAATATTCCTCATAGGAAATATTGTTTGCCCAATCTTCTATCATAAGATTATTTACTATTGATTGGACTGTTGAATTTGGTTGATATAATGTTGACTTAAGTATATTCATGGCTTGAAAATTTTCATTTGTAGGAATATAAAACATAAGTCTGTCTAGACAGGTCTGATTGTAGAAACACTCGAGTGTGGATACAAGAAGCGTTTGTGTTGGCAAACAGCCTGATGATATTCCCGGTAAGATCCATAGGACATGTCCTATATCTATTTGATTTGATTCGGCAAATACATTGTGAATTGCTGACTGAGATGCATTACAAATATCGGCAGCACAAAAACATACAGGACCATCTATTTGATAATATCCATTTTGTATAATGACATACGATATAACACTGAATTGAACAGAAAATCGATAATAGAAATTGATCGACAAACCAGATGTTATTTCATTATTCATTGTCATCTGATGGATTAATCTTAGTTGAGAATTGAAAGTATTTGGTGCTCGTGATTGAAATTGATCTATTGATGATTGAGTTTGTGATTGAAAAACATTTTCGGGCAGAACTTCCGGACTTAATAATGACTTTAAACTAAAAAATGAAATACTTTGTTCACTATTCGATTTCGACAAACGACAAAATCCTGCCAGTGCTTGAAATTGAGCACTACCATATGTACGAAAGTCATAGGTGGAGAAATAAGTGGTATTCTCACCAAAATTAATTGCTTTAATCCACCGATCAGTAACAAAATCACTTGAACAAACTTGATGAAAAGTTGCTTGAAGTGAAGTAAATTTTCCATATGGAATCGAAATTTGTGAACAAGAACATTTAGTGTTCGGAGGAAGTTCTTCAAATTGTTCTGTTGTTGGATTCCGAATGAGAATTAATTGCGTTTGACCGACCAAAAATAAAAAAAGACCAGTACAAAAGAGTACCATTACAATGAATAAAATATAAACTCGTGTACAAATTATATTCAATCGAGTATGTTGTTGTTGTTGTTGTCCAGCTTTCTGTGCATGATTGTTATTAGATAATGAAAGGAGATTTAAATTAAGAAGATAACTCTTTATCGAAGACATTCTCTACAAGTTGATAAATGGAAAATAAATTTGTGCGCAGAAGCAGTGAACCTCTTTCTCCCAGTTTAAAAGTCTTATGATGTTTTTTGTTCTATATTATTGCTATTTTAAAAAGTCTGATATTGTTGAAATATAAATTTCCTGACAACCTATATAATAGTCATGGTTTTTCTAAGTGTTGTAGTGCTAGAAAAAAAGACAATTAACAAAAGAGTTGAATATGAAATACAAATTGAAAATCTTATTATTTTTTCTTTGAAGTTTTTCAAAAGGATATATCTATTTAACACCTTGAGCACGATGTCGCACACCAGTGGGCGACGCTATAGTCTAACGAGAAACTGTATAGAAGAACATTTTCTTCCGTAGTAGGAAATCAAAACTGAAATGACATCTTTTCAGGGTGTGGGTAGTCTGCAGAGTCATTGTCATTGTCACCTTCACTCTCATACCCACGCCCTCACCCTCAGACATTTGCGATGACCATCGTTAAGAATTCATTGATTTATAAAATGCCGCAATCTGATTGCATTAGACAAAAAAAAACTTTTAGCATTTCAATGATCAGATTTATGACGCTATAACCGTTTCTCTTAGAAACGAGAATACTTATTAATATTGCATGACAGTACATTCAGACCATGATCCAAAAAGAGACTCATGATTGTTGCAATGCTGCCGTTAATTTCCAATGCGATCAATTGTTCGCGTTGAAATTTTTCAGACTTATTCTCCCCATGTAAAAAAAGATGGAAAAAATCAGATTATAATTGATTGAATAACTGATTACGAATCGATTTAAATCATACACCTTTAATCGGTTTTTTCCCATTTTTAACTGATTTTAACCCATTCACCACGATGGGGTCCACCGGTGGACCCCACTTTGCATTTCATATTCTAATCTTGAAACACGTTTAATAAGAAAACCGTATAAACCATAAGACGCAGCGCGAAAAGCTCTACAATCCTCATAGTAAAGCTTACTTTAATTGTCTAACTTTTATTTTGAAAGAAAGTAAAACTCTGTCTGTCTTGTTTTATAGATTAGAAAAACATCATTTTTTCCCACACGAATGTGAAATTTCATTTTTCTTATTTCATCTTTTTATCATCTAATAGGACTTCGTAAGGAAAAAGAAAATATACCACAAGATGCAACGTGAAGCACTCTACAATCTACATCATAAAGCTTATTTTAATTGTGTACAAACTTCGGCGTAAAATACTATACTCTCCAAGCAACTTCAAAATTTGGTCGCACACAGCTTTGCATTTTATTGAACACAAAAAGTATTCAATTGAAATAGGTTTTATGGTATAGTTTGTAGAACTTTTCACGCTGCATCTTGTAGTATATTTTGTTTTCTAATAAAGCGTATTTAGAAATGTAATTTTCTATGAAAATTGAATCGTGGTGAATGGGTTAAGACGATACTATTCGTAATTTGATGCTGTCTCACGTTGGTGTTTGCATCTAAATTCATGAAATATTTCGTTTAGTAGATATTCATAAGATATGTTTAAATCGATGGAAGCTATAAACAACAACTAACGAAACAAATTGTATTTGACACAAAAAATCTACCATTCATCATTGTTTATACCGTCATTAGGATATTTATTTATTAAGAATCATTCATAAGTGCAGCTATACCTCTCTGAAAAAAAGATACTAACATTTTTCACGATCAGGACTAAAAATGAGATTTATCTTTGGTTGATCTGTGTCGTTTGATATTTCTGTCTGGCTGTTTTTCCATTGATCATATTTGTTTCTATGTTTATTTTTCAAATGTTTCAAGAAATTCGAAGTTGTTTTATAAATATCGCTAATTGATAAACGACAAAATTTACATTTCGCAGTCCATTTCTTTCTTTCAATACTGATCGATAAATTGGAAAAACAATCTTTGATAACAACAGGATAATCGTCAGTGATGATTGTAATGGTGGAATCACATTGCATTTGAGATTCAGTTGAATTAGTAGCCATCATAAACTCGAATTAATATAAATAAGACAAAAAAAGAATGATAGAGAATAAATATCTATAAAAGAAAAAGATCAATAGTAGGCAATAGTTACATTTGGAAACATTTGATTCAAATAAAGAAAAGAGGATAAACAAAATAAATAAAGCTATGTATCATTGAAGCACCAGTCATATAGTAGTAAATAAAATCATCTCGATTTTCAAAAGAAAATAAAAATGACCCAGAGGACAAAGAAATTACATCATGGTAGTTGACGCACAAGTTGTCTGCTAACTGTGTACTAAATATGTTTATACACGGTTAAAAACTAGATATACTGTTTGGTCAAAACACAAATAATCCAAATTTTGGTGATTTTTCTCAAATTTTACTTTATTTAATCTTTGAATACAAATACTGAAAATAGTACTCGAAATACTCGACGAGTACTTCGAGTATTTTGCCCATCTCTGAATCCTATATAAAATTAATTGATGAAATGATATACTTTTGTAGAAGAGAAGTCGATCTATCTTAGTATAATAAAATGTTTTTATATAAATAACTAAAAGGTAATATAGAAATAAATCAATTTCAATACGTTTTAAAATAATAATTATATTATTTAAATTTTAATAAACATTTTTTAAACGAAATTTACAAATATGTGAATTTATTTTTTGATGAGAATTTAAAAAATTATTATTTGCAAATTTAGTATTGGAATTTACTTTAAATAAAGGAGAAAAAAGTGAAGATAAATGATGAATATTTTAGATTCTCATAGTGCAAATATAAATAATTTAAT
>CAJNOJ010000691.1:0-31013 GCA_905250025.1 Adineta ricciae | reverse complement strand
TGATGAGAAATCTCTTTGTATTTCAAATTGATCGAATATGATCCACACAGGTTGTAGAATTGTTGAATAATAAAACACGACAGTTTATCTCTTGCAATATATCCACAGTTAAACGATAGTCTGTATTCTCATTATATATGTCTAGATCAAGCCAAATGATTACTTGTTCATCATTGGAAGTTTCTGTATTGTTCATCTCAATTGGACACTTTTTAACTTTCAAGTTATATCAACTATATCTGAAGTAAATTTACCTCGTGAATACTTCTGTCGTCGTGTCAACAAATATATTCTAACATGCATAAACAAAAACGATATCACATGACGTCATCAGGTATGAGAAATATAGCAGTCACTTGCTAATTAATTTTCCGTTGTCACTGAGGCAAATTGATCAATATGAGAGTGTCCGTTGTTTTGCCTTTCCTATTGATTTTTAATCAAAAGCAAATGCAAGAATTACTTCGTCGACGTGTTTCGTATATTTATTTTTCAACCAAGATCAAACGAATATTTAAAAATAAATGCCAGCACAATTTAGAAAAAAAGTTTGAAAAATAACATGAAAAAGCTGTGACGTCGATTTTCAACTTAAAACGTCATATCAATCGATCTGTCTTTCTGACGATAATATAAAGATAGAAGAGTAGACAAAAGTTTTCAATAATCAAAATGTTCAATAATTCCTTACGACTAAGAGAGAAATGTTTCGTTATGTTTGTTTTTAACTTTGAAAAAATTTTTTGTATTTCCATTTCGTTTTACAATTCAAAATATTTGAACAATGATTTCGATATTTTTTATCTGGATAAACACTCATTATATTTATCTATTACTTTAAAACATAATAATTAAGTTAGGTCAAAGTGCAAAGATATACAAAAAGTTAAATGGAAAACACTTTTGGAACATTTTGACATTTTTATACTGTTATTTTATGAACACTTGTTTACAAATAATATTTGCATAGTATCTCATTATATTAAATACCTAAGTTTATTTTATTGCTAATAAATCGCAACTCAGCTTTGTCACAATTGTGTGCAATTTTGCTTTTCTTCAGCGTAATTGCTATGCAAAATAGTTTGTGACGCAATCGCTGAAAAATAAGCGACATGAAGATTGAGAAATTTATGAATTCAAAGCATTGAGAGGACGAGAGTGTGTCTACTGATTTTCATATACGGATCATATCCAAAAGTTCATGATCGTATGTACGGGATCATCGTTTAGACAACTAATTACTATTGGAAATCTTTCGAATACTTCTAGATGAACTCGATTTGACTATTAGATTAAAGTATTTCTCTCCGATGCTATTGGCCAATCATCAATGGATACAATTGCACAAGCTGAATGTTCACTTGAACGTGAAGAGAGTTCCTTTTGTTTAAAAAAATCAAATAATTTTCTTTAAATTTTGAAGTGCAAGTAATTGATGATAATAATAAATTAACAATTCTTGGAAAATTTTTGGGTACGATTACTAACTGAACCAATAATAGGCAAACCATAATCTTAATTAAAGGTTATGTCTCGGTATAGATTAATGAACGATGTTCATTGAATCCTTCTTCCTCATTTAAACCGAGCTGATGAGGTTTTCTAATAACTGTCATAGGATGACTATAGAGCTTTTGAAAAACAAGGATAGGAAAGTTTCTGATTGTTCTCGATTTAAGAATTTTCTTATTGAATATCTTTACGAGAAGATTTTATGCTTGTGGATTATTTTCCGTTTTTCTTTGTGATGATTTTTTCGTTTTCTGGAAGCGTTTGACTTCAAAAGTATTTCCTATTACTACGTAACAATATGGTTGACTCGAGTGTCTTCATTTGTATTGAGATGGATAGCCCGGCAAAAAAGCTTCCCGTAAATGAACATGCACAGATAAACCACTGGATGGTAACGTATGAGAATAAACTGTACTAGCCTGAAGAAATCATTTTTTCCTATCTATCTTCATTTTTTGGAAACCAAAACTTGTTTTAAAAAGATCTGAAGTTTTCAACCTTTTGATGTGACCATTCTGTTTAACCGTACATGTGTACTCTTTTAAATCATGATATTCTAATAGATGACATTGAATTTTCTCTGAAATTTTCTGAAGTTGTCGCTGGATAATCAGTTGAAATTGTAGGTTATACTAATCTTATAATTAAGAAAATCAAATGCGAAAACTTGGTATTCTTTTAAGATCTTCAACCAGCGTTTCTTTTTTCTTCATTTTGTAGTCAATGACAAATGTGTTTGTGTAGCATGTCCATTCATACCAGCAGCAAGTTTACTTGAATTATTTCACGATAATGGATCGACAATATCTTCGTCATGTGTACCAAAAATTAGCTCTTTTCTGTTCATGTGACTTTACTTAATGCATTTCAACAATTTGAATTTATTATCTTCACATTCGATATGAGATATCGGTTTGCAAAATACCATATACCTATACACAGAGCTCTCTGGGATTCAAGCGTTGATTGCATAAAAGTATGATTGTAGAAAACGAATAGCTGACAGTTTCATTCAATCTTTATCCATGCGATAGTATCAATTAGAAACTATCGATTGTAAAAGAACGGAAAGAAAGATCACAATACTACCTAGATCTGTTAGATGTCATTAGTGATCGATGATATTATCTATTTTTACATACTTTTCAATTATTCATGAGAAAACCTAATAATTTTGTCGAAACCATATTTTTAATTTTTTAACATCTCCGAGAGTATTTCAATTTTGAAACTTAATAAATTCGATCAAAAGTATTTCATTGTATCAATCTTTCCCTCGCCAAGAGCGAGATTTCATTGTTCCTTTGTGTTTTATATTTAAAAACTCGGCAAACATCATTTATTTCGTTTCATTAGTTTGTTTAAGAAAAAATGTGCTTCACCAAGGTAATTCGTTCCTTTTTATTTGTTTAGAAAGATCTTGTTCAATTTTTGTTCAATAAAAAGATGAATAATCTCTTACCACTTCAAGATCAAGAAGTAAACTACATGATCCATTTATTTGAGAGTATAAGTCTTATGCGAAACCATTCTTTACTTTTTAGAACATCAATCCAACAACGTGCTTAACGAACAAAGAAGAGAAAGATGTGTTACATTTAATAACACAGCTAAAAAATACATTGAATTCAGTACAAAATTCTATTACTGAAATACAACAAGGTCTTAATGATTTGTCAAATAAAATCCAAAAACAGGATGAAAAAGTCCAAAAACTGGACGAAAAACTTCAAAAACTTGCTGAAGAACTGAACCGTGTGAAACATATGTGTCAAGATAACTCCAGTGATTCAACTTCATCGAATATCTAAGTAATTCAAATGAAAAGTTTTTGCCGGGAACACGGCATAATCCTAACAGACGTTGATTTGTGTACTTTTTCTGTTGTGTGTTTTGTGTAGTTATATTTCTGTATATTGAAATTCTTGTGTGTATTGACATGTGTGATTCAACAATTAACCTCAGCATTTTTACGATTGAAATAACTCTTGACTCAGACAAATAAAAAAATCAGTACGAATTAAACGACTTTTGGATGCAATTTTCTCATCGAAATTGTTGAGAAAAACAGATGTTTAATTATCGATACGTGATGTAAATGATGAAACAGACCTTCATTTGCTTTATTCATGTGTATACAATGATAAAACCAATCTCATAAAGACAAATTGCACGATTCTTTAGAAAGAAAAACTCAAATAAATAAAAATCTTTATAATGTGTTGATTTCGCCCATAATATTGATACGTCGGTTTTGGCATTTTTTCACGGAAATTTCTTTTGCAACCTAAAGAAGACCAAACATGAATCAACTTTTTCTACTGATCGATCCGATCAAACCTGTTCTTTAAGTTGTTTAGTATAAGAGATTAAAAGATTCAGTTTCTCTTTGATTTCCTGTTCTTCTTTCAACGAATTTGCTGCTTTTTCTTCTAATTCTTTTTGTTGTAGACGATTTCTTTCCACTGCAACTTTCTTTTGTTGAAAAGAATTGACAAGACGATCAACAAATTTATACGAATCACGCATGGAAAATAGACGATCTATTTGTCGTTGAGCAACCGATGTAAAGATCGAATCAATATTTTTCAAAAATGTTTTCAAATCTTCAAAGAGAGGAACAATACTCATTCAATAAGAATTTCTTTCCGTTTCTTTTTACCGTTTTCATTGATTTTTTGAATGGAACTTGGTGCATTTTGCATAATAAATGTCATCAAAATCGTTTCATTAACGTGATATTCGTTGAGACGTTGTTTTAAAAACGATTGAATCTTAACGAAAAGAAAAAGACGTTTTAGTTGATCATTTCTCATCCTCAACCTTCTAAACTAACTCGATGAAGTTCGTGAATAAACAATGTATATGTTTGACGATTTTCCAACAAAGTCAATGCATCATTTCCACGAGCAATTCCATCATCCGCTATTGAAGAAAGACATTCAATAAAAATGAAATGAAGAAAAAAAAAGATGAAAATCTACTTGGATGAGTCGCTCCATTAGTCGCTGCTTCTCTTAGCGCATCAGGAATTGAATTTGGATGAGTACCATTCGATGTCAAGGCTGGATCAAGTAATTCAGGAACTGTGTCAATGGCAGACCAATCAATATCTGGTTCCTAAACAAATGAACAATATTGAGATTGTAAAAGAGAAAATGAAATCTTCTCCAATACAATATCAAAATCAATCACATCCGATTGTTCAGCTGTTTGTTTCACTTCAATTCCTTCAATTGTTGTTGCCAAATTGTCATCATCGTCTAAACCAAGAATGATATTCGGTTCTGTTTCGTCGATTTCTGCAGCTTCTGCAAATTTGTAATTCAATGCGGGTCGTTCAATACTAACAGGAGCATGACCACCTGTTTTCCATTGATAAACAGTTGTATTTCCGTATTGAATTAAATATTTNCAATTTTACTTTAAAAAAAAGGGTTCTTTTATTCTCAATTGAAATTGTTGAGAAAAACAGATGTTTAATTATCGATACGTGATGTAAATGATGAAACAGCCCTTCATTTGCTTTATTCATGTGTATACAATGATAAAACCAATCTCATAAAGACAAATTGCACGATTCTTTAGAAAGAAAAACTCAAATAAATAAAAATCTTTATAATGTGTTGATTTCGCCCATAATATTGATACGTCGGTTTTGGCATTTTTTCACGGAAATTTCTTTTGCAACCTAAAGAAGACCAAACATGAATCAACTTTGCCTATTGATCGATCCGATCAAACCTGTTCTTTAAGTTGTTTAGTATAAGAAATTAAAAGATTCAGTTTCTCTTTGATTTCCTGTTCTTCTTTCAACGAATTTGCTGCTTTTTCTTCTAATTCTTTTTGTTGCAGACGATTTCTTTCCACTGCAACTTTCTTTTGTTGAAAAGAATTGACAAGACGATCAACAAATTTATACGAATCACGCATGGAAAATAGACGATCTATCTGTCGTTGAGCAACCGATGTAAAGATCGAATCAATATTTTTCAAAAATGTTTTCAAATCTTCAAAGAGAGGAACAATGCTCATTCAATAAGAATTTCTCTCCGCTTTCTTTTACCATTTTCATTGATTTTTTGAACGGAACTTGGTGCATTTTGCATGATAAACGTCATCAAAATCGTTTCATTAACGTGATATTCGTTGAGACGTTGTTTTAAAAACGATTGAATCTTAACGAAAAGAAAAAGACATTCTAGTTGATCATTTCTCAATCTTCTAAACTAACTCGATGAAGTTCGTGAATAAACAATGTATATGTTTGACGATTTTCCAACAAAGTTAATGCATCATTTCCACGAGCAATTCCATCATCCGCTATTGAAGTAAGAAATTCAATACAAATGAAATGAAGAAAAAAATAGATGAAAATCTACTTGGATGAGTCGCTCCATTAGTTGCTGCCTCTCTTAGCGCATCAGGAATTGAATTTGGATGAGTACCATTCGATGTCAAGGCTGGATCAAGTAGTTCAGGAACTGTGTCAATGGCAGACCAATCAATTTCTGGTTCCTAAGCAAATGAACAACATTCAGATTGTAAAGGAGAAAACGAAATCTTCTCCAATACAATATCAAAATCAATCACATCCGATTGTTCAGCTGTTTGTTTCACTTCAATTCCTTCAATTGTTGTTGCCAAATTGTCATCATCGTCTAAACCAAGAATGATGTTCGGTTCTGTTTCGTTCATTTCTGCAGCTTCTGCAAATTTGTAATTCAATGCGGGTCGTTCAATACTAACAGGAGCATGACCACCTGTTTTCCATTGATAAACAGTTGTATTTCCATATTGAATTAAATATTTCAATATCGGAAGATATTCTTCATTATCAGATTTTGTTGTTGAATGAAAATGTTTCATAAATTCAATATAAAACTCTACAGTTGGTTTCAATAAACCGATTAAACTTGTTTCACCATTGACTAATTCCGTACAAATATTGGGTAAATATTCAATACGTTGAATTAATTCTTTTTGGACATTTTCACCCTAAATTGATTCAAATGAGAAACAAAGAAATGCGATTTTCTTAAAATCGAACTTTAATCGACATATCATGACACAATTGAGTGTATTGTTTCTCAATTTCATGAATATTCTTTTCTAATTCCGCATGACGTGTGTGACATTCATCACGAATTTGTTGACATTTATTGATATGTTTTCTTAAAGCAGGAATTTCAAATGCAACATTTCGTTGAAGAATTTGTGCACTTTCAACTAAAGAAAATCGTTTTTTCTTTGTATCCTTCGATTGTAAAACACTCACCTAGATAAACCGAATTTTTTTCGTAATTTGAAACGATTGTTCGCCAATCCTAAAGAAAATGTCATGTGTAAAAGAGATTCACTGATGAATTTTTACTTTCATTCGTTGAGACGAATACATTCCAAACATATTTTTACTTTCTTTTTCTGTTTCTTTTAATATTTCAACAATTTTCAAACAACAAAAATAATCCAAATCTAAATCCGAGAAGAAATATTTATTCACAACTAAAAATATTTGTATTTTGTTACATGAAGATCCAAGTAATCTTTTGATTTCATCATGTTCAGGCATATCTAAGATCGCTTGTTGAATTTTTGCTCGAATAGCAACAGATCTTTCATTCCAATCTTTTGAACAATGACGACGATCAACAAGCCAATCTATATACAAAAAAAATTTTTCTTTAAAACTTCGTTAACTATTCATTTAACTCACCAACAAGTTTTGTTAAATGAATATCAATTGTATTATCATCAAAAGTCATAATTAAATCTAAAAAGAAAAAAAAATAGAAAGATTTCGATATCTACGAGAAGTTTTATTTGTGAAAAGAAAAGAAAAAGATTGAAAGAAACTAAAAGAGGACGTATGATGAAGGATATTTAGCGATCATTAATCGTTCTTGATATGTTATTAAATATTTCATATTCATTGTTTGATAAAGCTAAACAAATATCAATGATTTGATTTTTAAGAAAATGATTTAATTTACTTGAAGTAATTTATTGTCATATTCTTGTTGTTGAGATGCGGATTTATCTTCAATTTGTTTTAAAAGTAATTTCCAAACTTTTCCATAAGATTTTTTCATTAAATGAAATTTATAATGAAAATTATTTAATTTTGTGTCATTCAGATCGATATGTTTTTGTAAAGTTTTCCAAATATTCGTTAATTGATTTGAAACTTCATCATTTATATTCGATAAATCACATAAACACATTCCTAATGCGATATAAATATCAATAAACCAATTTCGACGTTTTTCCATATCACTAAAATAAAGAATTTTGTTTCAATGAAACTCTTGTCAAAGTGTTGAAATACTTTTTAAGAATTTGAATATCTTTTTCATTGGATGAAGAATTTTTTTGTCCAAAAAATTTCAAAATAAGATCTTCATCGAATAATGACAAAAGTTTTGTTTGAATAAATTGACTAATTTCATGTAATTTTTCATCTTTTTTCTCATTGGTTAAATGTGTTTGTTGTTGTTTAAATTGATTTTCCAATTGTTGAAGACGAGCGAGATGTAATGGAACATAAGTTGTTAAATCTGATTGTTCATTTAATAATTCTTCGTATAATTTATTTTGTTCATCATTGAATCTAAATAAATATGGTGCAAAAGAAGAGAATTGGTTTGAAAATTTACTTGGAAATCCATGAAATTTTCAAATCTCGTAAAGCTTCTTGATATTGTTGATCTTTTGTTGATGATGAATTATTTGTTGTTCCATCTTCAATTGTTGGAGAACTGATTTGTTTCTTCGAACTATTTGAAGTATTGTTCGATGAAGATTTCTTCGAAGAACTCGATGAACTTGTTGAAATTGGTTCAGTAAAATATTGATAAATATTATTCATTTCCTAAAAAAACACAAATTTTATTCGAGAAAAAATGAACTTCAATGAAGATTCGAACCAATTTTTTCATTTTTTCATTTTTTGGAATTGTCATTGTTCCTTGTAAGAACACTCCAGCTACTGAATTAATCACTTTCGGAAGTCTAAACCATCAAAATAGTTTCGAAGAAAAAGTTCGAAGAGAAAAACTCACTTGTCCTCTGGAACCGTTGTCATATAAATTGGAAGTTGATGACCCCATTGTAATTTAATGGATGATGTCTGAATCTTCTTCTTTTGTGTATGTAAACAATCTAATGAATAATAAAAATCAGATGTGGGAAGACCAGTGACTTTGTGTTCGATATGTAATGCTAAACCATTTCCCGATGAATCTTTTAATAAACGTTCTAAGAGATCAGATTTATCATGACGAATTTGCATTCGAATTACAAAATCTCCTTTTTCCAATTTTAATGAATACTGTAAAGAAATGAATTTCTATAGAAAAGACAAAGAAGATTTGTATCTCTTACATCTTTCATGACATCTCCTGAACCTAAATATTGTTTATTTGCATCGAAACACATCCATAATGCTGCTTCAAATTCATTATCATAGAGCAATTCATGTAAATATGGACATTTCACTTGGATTTCCGAAGCTTTCAACTAAAGAAAACACAGAAGAAACTCGATTCGATTTGGAAAAAAAGCCCAGTAAATCTTACCAAAGTAAAATTAAAAGTTAAGATCAATTGATAAATTTGTCTTTGTTCAGTTAAACAATCCCGTTTGGACAAAATTTGTATTTTACTTTCATCTTTATTCGGTCTCAATGTTTGAACAAGAAATTTCCAATTAATAATTGGTAAACCATTGATATCTTCATAAGTATTATTCAAACGATTTTCCAAAAGAAATCTTTCATATGATTGACTACTACGTAAATGTAATGAAAGTGTTGGTGAAATTAAAATCGAATGAAATTCAATTGAATAATTTGTATCAATAATCGCTAAACTTGACCACCAACGTGCCAAACATAATTCTAATGTATGTTTGTCTTGAACATTGAAATAACATTCAAAAGTTGAATTTGGAGATAAACGAATCAGTTTTTCGTATTCCGTTAAACGAAATGAACGACCTGGTTCGAGTTGAACAAAATGTAAATTCATTTGAGCAGATATATCAGACGAATTGTTCATTATTTTGAATACTATTCAATTAGAAATCATTATTTGTATAGAAAAGATTTCAAAACACTAACCAGCAATATTTGCGCCAATAGGAACTTCAAGAAAATGACGACGAATTTGACCAGCTTTGAATGTTTGAGAAGAAAATTGTAAAGAATAATTTGGAGTATCAATTCTATTTTAGAAAATAAAAAGAAATCTTTTGTTTTAGTTGTTGATTTAATGAATATTTACCGTAAAGGTTTAATAATTGTAATTGGAAAACGAACTAATGGTCCTGCATTGATTTGATTGATATCAAATGCTTGTAATTCAGTAAAATGAACTTGATCTTCTTTTAAATGTGATGGATCGATTCGAATATCAAATGTTCGATCTGTATACGCTAAATCAAGATATTTCCCATGTTGAACATAACTAACTGGTGGATCACAAACAAATGATAAACGACAAGCAAATTTGATTTTCATTTCTTGATCTAAACAAAGAATTTTTTTCCCAAAAAACAAAAAGAAAATGCTTTACCATCATAAGTGATTGGTTGATTTGTTGATTTTGCTAAATATTTTGATTTAATTGTCAAACGCATATCACCTGAACTTGTTTGTACATGATCAAAATCTCTTAGATAAATTCCTCGTCCTTGTCCACCAGTTATATCGAATTGCATTTTCGAAATTAATGATGGTTTAGCTAATGAACGAATATAATCTAAAGCTTTATGAATTTGTAAAAGACCAGCACCAACAGAGAATTCATCATCGATTTTCTGTGCAGTGTTCATCAATGCACGACGAATTAACGATGGATTATATTCAATTCGTTCTTGTTTCAATGCACTTAACAACAAAGCTAAAAGAAAAGAATATTTTTTTTTACAAAAGAATTCTAAAGACAAATGTTAATCTGACCAACACAACCAGCAGCATTTGGTGATGCCATTGATGTTCCATTCATTAATTGTCGTTGACATAAATTATAATGAGGAACACTTAAGATACGAAAAACATTTTCCATGTTAAAAAGAATATAAAGAAAAAGAAACCTTGTAATTGCAGCTCCAGGTGCACTAACACAAACACCCAGCCAGCCATCAGGACATGGACCACGTGAAGACCAAGTAAATGGTGTTGTACAACCTGTACATTCTCTCAATGCATATTCAGCTAATTGCATTTCTGGAGTAACATAAGCACCAACACCTAAAAGAAGAAAATCTCAGAAATTCAATGAAATAGTTTTTGTTAAATTGTTTACCAATGAGATTTGTACATGTTGCACCAGGTGCACCTGTTGTACTTAGAGCAGGACCATTATTTCCAGCTGATGATACAAATATAATTCCATGTTTCTCTACAGCTTCATTAAATAAGTCTTGAACACGTCTTGAATACAACGAGCCTCGTTTGTCCTCAAATTATTTCGTAAAAAAAAGTCTTTTACCCTGAATTTGGAATATGACAATCTTCACCATAACTCATATTAATGATATCAACTTTATAATCAATACAATATTTGATCTGATTCAATTCATATGTTTTCAATAGATTTTTGTTTCTTCAAAAAGTAAAACTCTTACCGCTCGAACCAATGATGGAATAGTTTCCATTGTTGATAAACGATGATCACCAATATTAATTGACAAAAGTTGTGCACCAGGTGCGACGCCATTTTCTTCACATGAATCATTAAAATAAGCAGCAGATATCGCACCAACATGAGTTCCATGTGAACCTATTTTGAATAAATTTCAATAATTTTCTACACAAAAAAACATTTTCACCTCCAACAACAACAATTTCCAAAATATTAATTTCATGATGAATTTGAACTGAATACGTGACCATGTCTAAATCGACAAACATTTTCATTTTAAAAAGAAAATTAATCTTTTGAAATCAAACCAATGACACTAAATGTTGCAAATTGATGAGAATCATAATAATTNATGTGAACCTATTTTGAATAAATTTCAATAATTTTCTACACAAAAAAACATTTTCACCTCCAACAACAACAATTTCCAAAATATTAATTTCATGATGAATTTGAACTGAATACGTGACCATGTCTAAATCGACAAACATTTTCATTTTAAAAAGAAAATTAATCTTTTGAAATCAAACCAATGACACTAAATGTTGCAAATTGATGAGAATCATAATAATTAGTTAAACATTTACATTGATTTAAATCTCCTTGTTCTGAAGTGTCAATACAAGCTCTAGAAATGAAAATATTTTATTTAAAAATAACATTTTTGATAGACTTACATCCATTTTTCTCCATCATTCCAAACAATACAATCAAGAAATGGTCCAGGATCGTTGTATTTCTTTTCAACTTCTTTTAATGCATCAACAAATGATTGAAATTCTTCTCGAATTAGCTTTTGTTCCTTTAAAACAAATTTAAAATACAAAATTTGGCTTTGAGAAATTTTTTACTTCGTTCGGTGATGAAAATTTACTAATATGTTCATCCAGTTGACGTTGTGCATTGGCTAAAGCTTGTCGATGTTCAAGATCAAATTTTTCTCTTCGTTCTTTCTAAATATTTACGAACTATTCTTTAATCACAAACAAAAAAAATTTCTCATTTACACTTAATCGTTCGAAAGCAGCATTCGGAAGCAATTGTTTCAATGCTTTTATTCCAATATGATAATTTCCGGACGGATTTTTCCATGTTGATGGAATCTTTTTGACAAAAATTTTCTCATTTTTCAAAATAAAGAAAAAGGTCTTTTTTTCATTTTACTTTTAGTTTTCTTCCCGATAAACCTTGAATAAATTCTTCATTTTGGTTTGCAATTTTAACAGTTGTTGAAATATCCACATCACCACTTCCTGTACTATCACGTAAATCAATTAGTTTCACATCTCCTGTACTTGTTTGCTAAATAAAAGAAAAAAAAAATCCTTTTCAAAGTAAATAAATCCAAATTCATTGCTTATACTTGAAGTCCATTGGCTACAGGATCAATTCCTGTATCAATAATTGCAATTGTAACTTGTCGTCCATCATATTGAGGATGTTTTGTTAATAATTGTAAAGCTCCGGTTGGTTGTTTAGGTAAACATTCTCCAACAGGAAAATGTGTATCGATTTCGACTGATGATAANCATGTGAACCTATTTGGAATAAATTTCAATAATTTTCTTCATAAAAAACATTCTCACCTCCAACAACAACAATTTCCAAAATATTAATTTCATGATGAATTTGAACTGAATACGTGACCATGTCTAAATCGACAAACATTTTCATTTTAAAAAGAAAATTAATCTTTTGAAATCAAACCAATGACACTAAATGTTGCAAATTGATGAGAATCATAATAATTGGTTAAACATTTACATTGATTTAAATCTCCTTGTTCAGATGTATCAATACAAGCTCTACAAATGAAGATATTTTATTAATGAATGACATTTCCAATGAACTTACATCCATTTGTCTCCATCATTCCAAGCAATACAATCAAGAAATGGTCCAGGATCGTTGTATTTCTTTTCGACTTCTTTTAATGCATCAACAAATGATTGAAATTCTTCTCGAATTAGTTTTTGTTCCTTTTAAACAAATTTCAAAATACGAAAATCTCTTTTGAACGATGTTTTACTTCGTTTGGTGATGAAAATTTACTAATATGCTCATCTAGTTGACGTTGTGCATCGGCTAAAGCTTGTCGATGTTCAAGATCAAATTTTTCTCTTCGTTCTTTCTAAATATTCACGAACTATTCTTTGATCACAAACAAAAATCTCTCATTTACACTTAATCGTTCGAAAGCAGCATTTGGAATCAATTGTTTCAATGCTTTTATTCCAATATGATAATTTCCGGACGGATTTTTCCACGATGATGGAATCTTTTTGACAAAAATTTCCCCGTTTTCCAAAATAAGAAAATTCTTTTTTTTTTCATTTTACTTTTAGTTTTCTTCCCGATAAACCTTGAATGAATTCTTCACTTTGGTTTGTAATTTTAACAATTGTTGAAATATCCACATCGCCACTTCCTGTACTATCACGTAAATCAATTAGTTTCACATCTCCTGTACTTGTTTTCTAAATAAAAGAAAAAAAATCCTTTTCAAAGTAAATAAATCCAAATTCATTGCTTATACTTGAAGTCCATTGGCTACAGGATCAATTCCTGTATCAATAACTGCAATCGTAACTTGTCGTCCATCATATTCAGGATGTTTTGTTAACAATTGTAAAGCTCCGGTTGGTTGTTTAGGTAAACATCCTCCAACTGGAAAATGTGTATCGATTTCGACTGATGATGAATTCATATCTACAAAGAATTAATTCAGAAGTGTCATTATCAGTTCGTTGATGATAAAACTATTCGTCATTGATGATATGACGATATTGAATGAGTAATCGAAATGTCAGTTTGTATTTGAGAATTTTTCGAATCGTGTGGGAGAGAAAAACAAAGATTGAAGGGAGATTTAGATTTTATTTTTTCCGAATGATTATCAAGTCGATGTTAGAAAGAAAATGAATATAAAACAGAAGAAATGAGAAGAGCGTATGTATACAAAATAGAGAGAAAGTGAACGAAAAAGAAAAATTCGATAATTCGAAGAATACTTTGTTTGTTTATCTTTGAAAAATAATTCTGAATAAATAGAAATGAAAGAAAGAAGGGGAATGCACCGACAACAACCGGTTTTTAGTCTTTATTTGTAGTGTTTTTTTTTCTCTTATGATGCCCATTGTGCTAATTCAGCAAATGGATCTTTAGTTGCTGCAGGTGCAGCAGGTCTTGCATAAGTGCCTGTTTGAGCAGGTACTGTTGGTAATTCAATCTGTGCCATTTCTTTCGACAATGCTTCTTGTTCTAATTGTGCTAATTCATTTTCCAATTCAAATTCATCGATTTCAGCACCAAATCCTACAAAAATCAAATTAATTTTCATTTTTCGAAAGATTTCTTTATTTTACCAATTGGACTTGAAATTGCACTGGCAATTTCAGTGGATAATTCATGTTGTTCAGCTAATTCATCCATTATATCTTGAACGCTATCAACATCCAGTTCTTTATGAACATTTTTCAACGCATTTGTTGCACCTTTCAATGCATTGAATGCTTGTCCATTCATTGAAGCATTCTAAATCACAATTGATCCTAAATCAATGATATTTATCTATAATATTCTTTACTTGTAAAGCTTCACGTTGATATTCGAGTGTTGTTAATGTTCCATCAATTTGTTGTAAAGTTTTTTCTAATCGTTTCTTTCGTTTTAATGCATTTAAAGCATTACGTTTGTTTGTTCGTGCATCTCGTCGAGCAATTGCTGTTTCTTCATTGATTTTTGCTTCTAAATGTTCAACTTTTTTATTGAGAACATCTTCGACATCACGCAGCTGTTGAATTGCTTCTTGAGGTGTTTGAGCTGTTTTAACTTTAGCACCACCTTTACCCGAACCACCAAAGACTCGAGACAAAACGCCACCTTTGTTTCCACTCATGATTAAGAAAGATTTCGTCTTTCTTTTTACTCAACGAAATAAATATCTGAAATAGGAAGAAATTGTTTGTTATTGATAAGAATATTTGCAAAAGAAAGACGAAATGTGACGCTCTTCGTGTTGTTTCTTGATGATTCTTCATAGCAGAATAAATCATACGACTGACTAAATGAATTATTCGACAAAACAACAACAAACAATCAACTTCATATTGAGAAAAAATAAAATATATCGTCATCAGGAGGATTTCTATGACTAACAGAACGTGTTTTTCATTGGTGAAACATCGTCTTTCAAAAGATGTCACTTTTATACAAACTGTATTTTACATCACCATGAAACATCCAGATTACACTCAAAGTTATACAATGTTCATTGAAGTAAATCAACCATGAAATTCTAGATGAAATATGATAATGAAGAAGAAGAAAAAAGATTCATTGATTAGATTAGCTGAGATTCGAAAGGATGAAGGATGTATTTTAACAATATGATTTATATTCTATGAACATATTCCTTAACTCACGTGTGTATTTTTCAATGATTAAAACTATTAAAATTCGATTATTTAATACATGAAGAAAAATGACGTATATAAAGTGTGTCACAAATCTCGAAACATGTCAACATACTCCAAATAGAATCATTTGCAGACATATTCCATTTTCAACAAGTAGAAAGAAAAGCTGGAACGAAATTGCCTGAAAGTTTATTGCGATTGGTCTGTTAAATAGCAATGAGAATTAAACGATCAACAATCCACTTCCACCCGTGATTCGTAATGACAAAAATGAACTAACTCATGATTATTGCATGGTAAAAATCGATCATACGATAGATTGTTTCCGAAGTATAGACTGGAAATTGATGCTGTGATGGGATGGGAAGGAAAGATGTTAAACGAAAATAATTTCTATTGCTATGGTCACATCAAAACTCATCATGTAGATTTAATTAGATTTTCTATGAAGCATTGGGTGGAAATGATATCAATATTCCGATACATTAATTAATGGCTTTCTAACTGCAATAAAACCACAGAGTAATAATAGAGGGAAAAGACGAGAATTCTTCTTCATTAACACATTTGAATCTAAATTTAACGGTTCAAATGAATTAGTCTGATACATGCTGGCGCGATTTCTCGCTACTATTGACATATAATCATGATCATTACAAAAAAAAACAGAGTTTCAGGTTAAAAACATGTAGACTGTACCGATATTTCCTATAAAAGTTAAAGAGAAAACGACAGTCAACAGATTACAATAGAGTATATCGCGTGATGTACAAAGTCAACATTGTGTTGAGATCGCAGTATCTGACGACACTGACAAGCAGTTCTTTTACGTTTCCACGTGATTTTAGTCAATAAGTATTTTCTTCCTTACTGCCAATGATGACTCGTTTACTTCTCAAGAGACAATCAATATGAACCACACTCTTGAAGAAAAATCAAATGAAAGTTCTCAGTGGCATTGATGTGTAGATGCTACCTCATGTTCACTAGAATTCCGATTTGCTTGGAGACTAAAACGACAACTTGTTCAAAGCTAGTACAATCGAGTTACACTTTTGCGAACCAAGTTTTCTTTTATTCTTGAAAATGGACATTGAACATGAGATAATAGTTGAACGAAGACATGAAAATGAATGAGCAAATAGATGAGAAAATCCAATGAGTCAATTCACCATCTGTCGAACTATTGATCGTCGATATCATCTAACTGATTACGTTCTAAATAAAAACACGAACCATGCTTACAATGATTTTTTCGAAGACTCAACAAACAGTGACGTACCTTTTCGTAAGCGTTCTTTTTCTGCATAAAGTGATGGGCGTGCTACAGCATCTCTTACTAATGTTTGAAGATCGACAACCGTGATAACTTCACCATTAGCTACTTTTAACATCAAATTGTTTACGAACGTATCGATGGCGTCGATTTGCTGCACCAGTTGTTCGAGCTAAACAAACAAATAACAAGATATTTCATAATTAAATGAACAGAAGCNTTGAAGTCCATTGGCTACAGGATCAATTCCTGTATCAATAATTGCAATTGTAACTTGTCGTCCATCATATTGAGGATGTTTTGTTAATAATTGTAAAGCTCCCGTTGGTTGTTTAGGTAAACATTCTCCAACAGGAAAATGTGTATCGATTTCGACTGATGATAAATTCATATCTACAAAGAATTAATTCAGAAGTGTCATTATCAGTTCGTTGATGATAAAATTATTCGTCATTGATGATATGACGATATTGAATGAGTAATCGAAATGTCAGTTTGTATTTGAGAATTTTTCGAATCGTGTGGGAGAGAAAAACAAAGATTGACGGGAGATTTAAATTTTATTTTTTCCGAATGATTATCAAGTCGATGTTAGAAAGAATGAATATAAAACAGAAGAAATGAGAAGAGCGTATGTATACAAAGTAGAGAGAAAATGAACGAAAAAGAAAAATTCGATAATTCGAAGAATACTTTGTTTGTTTATCTTTATAAAATAATTCTGAATAAATAGAAACGAATGAAAGAAGGGGAATGCACCGACAATAACCGGTTTCTAGTCTTTATTTATCTTTTCTCTTATGATGCCCATTGTGCTAATTCAGCAAATGGATCTTTAGTTGCTGTAGGTGCAACGGGTTTCGCATAAGTTCCCGTTTGAGCAGGTACTGTTGGTAATTCAATCTGTGCCATTTCTTTCGATAATGCTTCTTGTTCCAATTGTGCTAATTCATTTTCCAATTCAAATTCATCGATTTCAGCACCAAATCCTACAAGAATCAAATTAATTTTCATTTTTCTAAAGATTTCTTTATTTTACCAATTGGACTTGAAATGGCATTGGCAATTTCAGTGGATAATTCATGTTGTTCAGCTAATTCATCCATTATATCTTGAACACTATCAACATCCAGTTCTTTATGAACATTTTTCAACGCACTTGTTGCACCTTTCAATGCATTGAATGCTTGTCCATTCATTGAAGCATTCTAAATCACAATTCATTTGAAATCAATGATATTTATCTTTAATATTTTTTTACTTGTAAAGCTTCACGTTGATATTCGAGTGTTGTTAATGTTCCATCAATTTGTTGTAAAGTTTTTTCTAATCGTTTCTTTCGTTTTAATGCATTTAAAGCATTACGTTTGTTTGTTCGTGCATCTCGTCGAGCAATTGCTGTTTCTTCATTGATTTTTGCTTCTAAATGTTCAACTTTTTTATTGAGAACATCTTCGACATCACGCAGCTGTTGAATTGCTTCTTGAGGTGTTTGAGCTGTTTTAACTTTAGCACCACCTTTACCCGAACCACCAAAGACTCGAGACAAAACGCCACCTTTGTTTCCACTCATGATTAAGAAAGATTTTGTCTTTCTTTTTACTCAACGAAATAAATATCTGAAACACGAAGAAATTGTTTGTTATTGATAAGAATATTTGCAAAAGAAAGACGAAATGTGACGCTCTTCGTGTTGTTTCTTGATGATTCTTCCTAGCAGAATAAATCATACGACTGACTAAATGAATTATTCGGCAAAACAACAACAAACAATCTACTTCATATTGAGAAAAATAAAATATATCGTCATCAGGAGGATTTCTATGACTAACAGAACGTGTTTTTCATTGGTGAAGCATCGTCTTTCAAAAGATGTCACTTTTATACAAACTGGATTTTACATCACCGTGAAACATCCAGATTACACTCAAAGTTATACAATGTTCATTGAAATAAATCAACCATGAAATTCTAGATGAAATATGATAATGAAGAAGAAGAAGAAGAAGAAGAAAAAAGATTCATTGATTAGATTAGCTGAGATTCGAAAGGATAAAGGATGTATTTTAACAATATGATTTATATTATATGAACATATTCCTTAACTCACGTGTGTATTTTTCAACGATTAAAACTATTAAAATTCGATTATTTAATACATGAAGAAAAATTGCGTATATAAAGTGTGTCACACAACTCGAAAGTTGTCAACATACTCCAAATAGAATCATTTGCAGATATATTCCATTTTCAACAAATAGAAAGAAAAGCTGGAACGAAATTGCCTAAAACTTAATTGCGATTCGTCTGTTAATTAGCAATGAATTAAAGGATCAACAATCCACTTCCATCCGTGATTCTTAATGACAAAAACGGACTAACTCATGATTATTGCATGATAAAAATCGATCATACGATAGATTGTTTCCGAAGTATAGACTGGAAATTGATGCTGTGATGGGATGGGAAGGAAAGATGTTAAATGAAAATAATTTCTATTGCTATGGTCACATCAAAACTCATCATGTAGATTTAATTAGATTTTCTATGAAGCATTGGGTGGAAATGATATCAATATTCCGATACATTAATTAATGGCTTTCTAACTGCAATACAACCACAGAGTAATAATAGAGGGAAAAGACGAGAATTCTTCTTCATTAACACATTTGAATCTAAATTTAACGGTTCAAATGAATTAGTCTGATACACGCTGGCGCGATTTCGCGCTACTATTGACATATAATCATGATCATTACAAAAAAAACAGTTTCCGGTTAAAAACATGTAGACTGTACCGATATTTCCTATAAAAGTTAAAGAGAAAACGACAGTCAACAGATTACAATAGACTATATCGCGTGATGTACAAAGTCAACATTGTGTTGAGATCGCAGTATCTGACGACACTGACAAGCAGTTCTTTTACGTTTTCACGTGATTTTAGTCAATAAGTATTTTCTTCCTTACTGCCAATGATGACTCATTTACTTCTCAAGAGACAATTAATATGAACCACACTCTCGAAGAAAAATCAAATGAAAATTCTCAGTGGCATTGATGTGTAGATGCTAGCTCATGTTCACTAGAATTCTGATTTGCTTGGAGACTAAAACGACAACTTGTTCAAAGCTAGTACAATCGAGTTACACTTTTGCGAACCAAGTTTTTCTTTTATTCTTGAAAATGGATATTGAACATGAGATAATAGTTGAATGAAGACATGAAAATTAATGAGCAAATAGATGAGAAAATCCAATAAGTAAATTCACCATCTGCCGAACGCTTATTGTCGAACTATTGATCGACGATACCATCTAACCGATTACGTTCTAAATAAAAACACGAACCATGTTTGCAATGAATTTTTCGAAGGCTCAACAAACAGTGACGTACCTTTTCGTAAGCGTTCTTTTTCTTCATAAAGTAATGGGCGTGCTGCAGCATCTCTTAACGCTCTTTGAAGATCGACGACCGTGATAACTTCGCCATTAGCTACTTTTAACATCAAATTGTTTACGAACGTATCGATGGCGTCGATTTGCTGCACCAGTTGTTCGAGCTAAACAAACAAATAACAAGATATTTCATAATTAAATGAACAGAAGCACAATTTCAGTAGCAAATGAAGATTCATGCGGCCATGCAAATCATTGATAGAAATTCTCCTAACGAAAATCTTCAAACAAGCGACGGTGTCTTCAGGTTAATTATCATTGAACAAGACTATTAGGAGCTAGTCGTTTCAATTTATTATCTGTTATTCATCAAATCGTTCAGTGTTTTAATATCTGACTAGGCTCGATGACACATCTTTTCATTGCTTCATCGATCATTAAGACTAACCTATTTTGTTTTCGACATGGTCTACTTCTGTTGTGACTATACATACATACCCAGGTTATTATGGCACGGTCGGTTCCGGCCGGTCAGGTTCGTTTTCCGACCGTTTCCTGCAAACTTCGAGTTGGAAACGGCCAGGAACTGATCGGATATTTCCTGTGCAATTCCGGCCGGAATCCGGCGGCAAGGAACCTGTCGGAGCTTGCTGGAATCGGCGAAAACTGTGCCGGAATCGAGAAGAGCTGTACCGAAACCGACTCAGATTTCAACGGATCCAGTCGCCGGAATGATCGACCTGGGTACATTCATCGTATGAACCGAGAACTGATGGGATGAGTGCTGAGGAAAAGAACTTACGGGATCGACCGCCATAACAAAAAGATAAATTTCTTCTGAAAGTAAAGGAAATAACTTATGTTGGTGCAGCTTCTTTTTGCATGTTTTATATGTTGTGTCTTAATTGGCTAATGAATTTCTCAGGTCATGTCTTAATCGTTATAGACGTAAGAGAAAAAAAGAATCAATGAAACAGATGGACGGTCGCATCGAACGTGTATTTTGCAATTAAAATGTTTTTCTTTGAATCGAACTTCCGTGTTGCTGGCTAGAAACACGTGAAAATAAGAGGTGTAACGATAAATCGAACACGAAATTAGTACTGTATCCACAGACATAATCGTGTATTTGTATTGGTATTGCTAGACATTTGAAGCAATATAGGATGATCTGAATGAATAATTAGATCTTATGCTCAATAAGGACTAAATCGTGGAATACACTAAGAGCTCAAACAGACATAAAAAAGTGGATGTTAACTTAAAATTGATTCGACCAACACAATTGCGCACACCGTAATTCGAGGGAAAGTCGAATAATGGATGTTTTTCTCCTCTGTCTTTGTCATAAACGATCATAGACGAAACATCGTGGTTTAGTACATAAAGGTTGGCGAAGAACTCTTTCGAATATTCTGATATTAATCATACAATGAAGACTTTCATCGTCACCAGGCATAATCAAATCTTCATGGTGAAGAAGCGCGTTGTCAGGCGATTTATCAGCCCCTTGTACAGATGAATCATCATCTAATTAGTTAAATTTTGATATATTCGTGCAGAAAGAAAGCTCTTGGCGAACTAGAAAAGTGTGTGCATTCGCATCATATTCTTAAAATATCTGCTGATTCAATATTACTCTCAAGCCATTATTTCAATAAATCCTAATCCTTGTGATAAAAAATTCCCTAATGATGTAAATGGTATTTATACGAAACTAATAAAAAAATGAATGTTACATGACTTAGACTCTTACTAATCTTGATTTACAGAACCTTTTGATCCTAATTTTTAAAATAAAAACAAGCAAAAAGCTTACGACACTCGGTATTCCCAGGCGGTCACCCATCCAAGTACTAACCGAGCCCGACGTTGCTTAACTTCAGTGATCGGACGAGAACTGGTGTATTCAACGTGGTATGGCCGNGGTTGATCGTTCATTTTATAACCATTCATCATTATTCCATAAATTGATGAATCGATCTTTTTCATTTGTTTGAATAAATATTCAGCACGTTCAACATTATGAAATTTCATAAACATATCAATGATTGTGCGAATTAAGTTTGGATTTTCAAGAAAAGATTTTGGTAATTTCTCAAAAGCATCATTTCCAATTTGAATTGCATGATCATCACAAATTTTGGCACAAGCATTGAAGAAGATTGTCATAATAACTGTGTCTAATTTGATGGAGATTTTTTTGTAGAGTTCAAAGACTTTCTCAGGCATATTGTTTGAAAGATAACCTAAAGATCAATTCGATTCAAATTCAAAGAGAAAATGCTCGAAGATGGATTTACCTTTGAGCATTGCACCATATATAAAAAGGTTTTCTTTTTCAACAGTTGAGAAAATTTGTTCAGCATCATTTACTCGATGGGATTGCACTGGAAAGAATTAGAAAGAACAATTTGAAATTCTCATATAGATATTCAGAATTTACTGTAAAAATGAATTAGCGCAGTTTGAATATGTAGATTTTTCAACGATTTCAATGGAAGTTGCTGATGAATAGTGATACCACGTTGATGATCAGATAATTTAGTAGATGCTTTTAAAGCTAAAACAAATGTTGCATCTGTATGTATTGAAAGTTTTTTCTCAAATAAATCCAGAGCTTCTTTATATTGGTGATTTGCAATCAAAGTCTTCATTGTTGAATTTAATTTTATCGATGACGGAGATATCTGATGAACATATCGATAATTTCTCTGTTCAATATTCAGCAAATGTCGAATAAGATATGAACGGAGGTAATTCAACATTATCTTAAAGAAAAACAAACCAAATTTTGTCTTCTAAGATTTGCAATGATGAATATTGAACGAATAACCTAGTGATAGTCGAATTCATCTGCTTTTTCAAACTACTCATGGGTAGTTATTCTGGTTATTACTCGATTAATTATTCTATTTGTTTAAATTCGAATTCATATATATATATGTAATCATTTTTGGAGATGTCGCTATAATCAACCGGTACATAAACTTTAAAAGTCCAAACGAATCTCAAAGTTAATTGAATGGATATGAATATATATTTCATAAATGTATAATTCACAAATAGTTTAGTTTATAATCTCATTAGGAAAAGTCAATTACTGAGAATTACTCGAGAGATATTTGAAGTACATTTTGTAGACAAATGATACAAATATAAATTGACTTGTTTTCATCTCCAAAACATTATTTATTTGTTGTCTTTCATGAGATATTTTCGCAAAAAGAAACCGAGAAGAAAAATGAAGTATCAAGGTTGGTTCTACATGACTATGACAAGAAGAAGAGCGGAAAGGAAAAGAAAAGTTTTAATCGATATCTTTAAATCTGAAAGCATGAGTTGCTTTTTGCATTTCATAATTAAATCCAATTGATGGAGTTAATTTAATAATTTCATTGAGAACACATTCGATAAATTGTGTAGTTGTTGCTGTACCACCAATATCTGGAGTTTTGATTTTATGTTCTTGAATTGTATTTAAAACAGCATTTTTTATTGTTGAACAATGTTGATCCAATCTAATTGAACAAGAAATCTTTATTATTTTTTTTGTTCTCGAACAAAATTCGTCTTTATTTACCCTAAATATTTCAACATATTTGCTGCAGCAAAAAGAATTCCTGATGGATTTGCAATGTTTTTTCCTGCAATCCCAAGACCTGTATTTCTTGTTCCTTGTTCAAAAACTGCAAAATGATCGCCATAATTTGATCCGGCAACAAATCCCGATCCTCCAACAAGACCCGCACAAACATTTGAAACAATATTTCCATATAAATTTGGCATAACCATTACATCAAATTGTGTTGGTCGATTAACCAATTGCATACAGGTATTGTCAACAATCATTGTATCGAATTTGATATCCGGATATTCAGCGGCGATCTCTCGACAACATTCAATAAATAAACCATCACTCAATTTCCTAAAAATACTTAGAGATGAAAAAGACAAGTTCTGTAAATTTCTATTTTACATGATATTTGCTTTGTGAACTGCAGTGACTTTCTTTCGATCTGCATGTTTGGCAATTTCGAAAGCAAAACGAGCGATTTTAAGAGATTTCGCTCGTGTTATAACTGAAAACAAAGTAAACAACATAGAATTGAGTTTATATTTTTCTGATGAAATTTCACCTTTCAGACTTTCTACAACTCCAGGAACTGACTAAATAGATTTAAAAAAAAGCATTGACAACAATATTCAATGGAATCGAATAACTAACTTCATGTTCAAGTGAACTATATTCTCCTTCTGTATTCTCACGTATGACAAGAATATCGATATCCGAATGACGTGTAGGTACAACAGGACTTGATTTACAACGAATAACATTTGCAAATAAATCCAAACGTGTTCTAAATTCAATTGTCATTTTCAAAATGAATTTTTGTCATTCATAAATCATTTACCTCAAAAGAACATTCAGAGAATTTGTTGTATTTTGTGATGCAATGTTTCCTTAAAGAAATGAAATAAATCTAAATTTCAAATAATAAAAAAGTCACCTTTAATTGCAATTCCATTACGTTTAACAGCTGTAATTGCTCTTTCGAAAACTTCATCACTTGCTTCATTACTTGACAGAGGAATATCTTCGAATTCAACTGGTGCTCGAACACATCTAAAGTGAATTATTTAATAACATAAAAATGATTTTATTTGAAAGAAAAACGAAATCTGTACCGAATAGCGGCTTTGACATGTTGCATTAATTCAGGTCCAACACCATCTCCATGAATTAATGTTACAGTATATTTTCCACCATAAGCTGTTCGCCATGGTGTGTCCAACTATTAATCAAAAAAAGAAAAAGAAGTTCCTAAATGAATCGAACATTGAAAACAAGATATACATTAGTCGTAATCGATCGGCATGATGGTAATATCGATGATAATACACGACGACTGTTCAGTTTTAGAATAGATTGCATTGTTCAATAAACCAAAATATTCTATTCTATTAACATAGAATTCAAAATCAAAGAAGATATTACGAGAATAATAAATAAACAAATCAGCAACTATTGAAACATTGATGATTCATTCGCTGTTTTCTCATTGGATATCGAACATATTACATTCCATCAGAAAATCACATAGATGGCGCGAATATCATTAGTAATCAAATGTGCGTTTGGCACAAACTTTTGAATCAAAATTCTTTATTTGATTATTCGATCGTATTTTATCGAGATTTTATTCCTAAACGTATGATTTATCTACACATTCTGTCAGATGTCCATAGAAAAGAACGAAATGAGAGAATGTATGTGAGTGAAAACGGTAGTCATTAAGTACTTTTATTTATTGATTCTCGTCTCGTATGTTCCATTTGTAACTGAATTTGTGCAATGTTTGGATGGCTTTCTGAATAGAATTTTTTCTGAATGATCAAAATTTTTTCGTAAATTTCAAATGCTAATTGATTATCTCGTATTTCTTCGAAACAATAAGCAATTCTTGAGTAGGTATTGAGTTTAAGTGGACTATCAGACGGTAAATGTTTTTCGCAAATCATTAAAGCTGTTTTATAGTACCTTGAAGCTAATTTATAATCTTGTTTTATACGATAAACATTTCCAATTTCAATCAACGGTGATATCGAATAATGATGTTCACCATCAAATAATCTGTTATGCATAAATAATTGTTCAAGAAAATAAAAGAGTGCTACATCATACTTTTCATTGGTGAAGTACACTGAACCGATATTTAAAAGGGCTAATCCAATAAGAATATGATCAGATGTTTTGAGAAGATATTTTAGCAACAGAATGCCTTGTTGATTATATTCGATTGCTCGATCATGATATCCTAATACATAATAGATGTATCCAAGTCCAATTAATGATCTAGCAATACCGAATTTATCATCACGAGTTTTGCGTATTTCATAGGCATATTCATAATAAATTTTGGCCTCGAAAAAGTTTCCCTGAGCACGAATTGCACGACCCAAGTTATGATAAATATTCGCCAGATCTTGATCATACTTCATTGGTGTTTCGAGTAAATATTCCAAATAAGATTTTGCAAAATTTGTATAACCGATGTCAATTAAGAGACTACCAAAAAGTATTGCTGGATTGGTTTCTTGTGATTCGTATTCCATAAATTTTGTATAATTTTGCATATGATATGATCCTTTATCTGTTGTTACTAGAAAAACCTTCCATAAATTTGAATGATCATCATAAGTGACATTTTCAATCTCGAAAACAGATCCAATGTCAAATAAAACTTCTTTTTCATCGGGTATTAAACTGTTTTCTTCAATATCGGCAAAAATAATTGTTTTGGAATGTAACGTATCAATCCGAATATAGAATAAAACGCCTGTTTTATCAGCTTCTTCTGTGCATGATTCCAATTCTACAAATCTTTTTGCTATTTCGATATCTTTTGTTGTTGAAAAGAAAGTATTTACGGAAATAAGTGAACCAATATTGTTATTAATTTTCTGAAATTCTTCATTGAACAATATTTGTCCACGATATAGTAAATCGAATGTATTTTTCTGTTCATCAAATAGACGATGAATCTGAATGGATAAGTCAACAATAAAGAATCGAAGGGAAAACATAAGTTTTAAGTCCTCTGTTCTTAATGCTTGGTTAATGGTACGGTAAAGAAATGTTGGAGCAGTATACCACTTAATAGCATCGTTTGATTTGTAACTTTCTTTAAATTTATTAATCTGTTTCATTGTTATTACATCATTTTGATAATAATTTTTACATATATTGATCATTTGTTGTTTCGCTTCATCTGAGTGTTCAGAATCAATTTGTTTTAAAACATTCCTTAGAATTTGAAACCAAAGAAATAAACCGGATTCTTTGGATAAAACTTTGGTCAGTTTTTGTTTCTGATCAAACAAACTAATTGTAAAGGCTTGTTTGTTCATTATATGAATATTTCGCTCAATACTGTTCTTTAAAGATTTTCGATCGGTATAAATTCCAGCAATTCGTCGATACTTTGTGCAAAGATGTTCATGTTCGAATTTATTCGTACAGAATATATAAATTGAATGAAGTCCTTTTAGCTGGTGAATATCTGCCAGAATTTGCTTAGCAAAGAATCCCGAGATGATGAGAAATATCTTTGTATTTTCAATTGATCGGATATGATCCACACAGGTTGTTGAATTGTTGAATAATAAAACACGACAGTTTATCTCTTGCAATATATCCACAGTTAAACGATAGTCTGTATTCTCATTATATATGTCTAGATCAAGCCAAATGATTACTTGTTCATCATTGCAAGTTTCTGTATTGTTCATCTCAATTGGACACTTTAATTTTCGAGTTATATCAACTATATCTGAAGTAAGTTTACCTCGTGAATATTTTTGTCGTTGTGTCAGCAAATATACTCTAACATGCATAAACAAAAACGATATCACATGACGGCATCAGGTATGAGAAATATAGCAGTCACTTGCTAATTAATTTTCCGTTATCACTAAGGCAAATTGATCAAGATGAGTGTCTGTTCTTTTGCCTTTCCTATTGATTTTTAATCAAAAGTAAATGCGAAAATTGCTTCGTCGACGTGTTTCGTATATTTATTTTTCAACCAAGATCAAACGAATATTTAAAAATAAATGCCAGGAGAATTTAGAAAAAAAGTTTGAAAAATAACATGAAGAAGCTGTGACCTCGATTTTCAACTTAGTACGTCATATCAATCGATCTGCCTTTCTGACGATAATATAAAGATAGAAGAGTAGACAAAAGTTTTCAATAATCAAAATATTCAATAATTCCTTACGACTAAGAGAGAAATGTTTCATTATGTTTGTTTTTAAATTTGAAAAAAATTTTGTATTTCCATTTCGTTTTACAATTCAAAATATTTGAACAATGATTTCCATATTCCTTATCTGGATAAACACTCATTATATTTATCTATTACTTTAAAACATAATAATTAAGTTAGATCAAAGTGCAAAGCTATACAAAAACTTAAATAGAAAACACTTTTGGAACATTTTCACATTTTTATACTGTTATTTTATGAACACTTGTTTACAAATAGTATTCGCATAGTATCTCATTATATTAAATACCTAAGTTTATTTTATTGCTAATAAATCGCAACTCAGCTTTGTCACAATTGTGTGCAAGTAGTTGATGATAATAATAAATTAACAATTCTCGGAAAATTTTTGGGTACGATTACCAACTGAACCAATAATAGGCAAATCATATAATCTTAAAGGTTATGTTTCGATATAGATTAATGAACGATGTTCATTGAATCCTTCTTCCTCATTTAAACCGAGCTTATGAGGTTTTCTAATAACTGTCATAGGATGACTATATAGAGCTTTTGAAAAGCAAGGATTGGAAAATTTCTGATTTTTCTCGATTTAAGAGTTTTCTTATTGAATATCTTTACGAGAAGATTTCATGCTTGTGGATTATTTTCCATTTTTCTTTGTAATGATTTTTTCGTTTTTTGGAAGTGTTTGACTTCAAAAGTATTTCCTATTACGTAACAATATGGTTGACTCGAGTGTCTTCATTTGCATTGAGATGGATACCCCGGCAAAAAATATTCCCATAAAAGAACATGCACAGATAAACCACTGGATGGTAACGTATGAGAATAAATTGTACTAGCCTGAAGAAATTCTTTTTTCCAATTTTTCTTTAATTTTTGGAAACCAAAACTTCTGTTTTAAAAAGATCTGAAGTTTTCAACCTTTTGATGTGACCATTCTGTTTAACTGTACATGTGTACTCTTTTAAATCATGATATGCTGATAGATGACATTGAATTTTCTTTGAAGCTTTCTTAAGTTGTCGCTGGGTCATCAGTTGAAATTGTAGATTATACTAATCCTATAATTAAGACAATCAAATGCGAAAACTTGGTATTCTTTTAAGATCTTCAACCAGCGTTCCTTTTTTCTTCATTTTGTCAATGAAAAATGCGCTTGTGTAGCCGGTGTGACATATGTCCATTCATACCAGCAGCAAGTTTTCTTGAATTATTTCTCGATGATGGAAAATATTTTGGTCATGTGCACCGATATTTAGCTCTTTTCTGTTCATGTGACTTTACTTAATGCATTTCAACAATTTTAATTTATTATCTCCGCATTCGATATGAGACGATATCGGTTTGCAAAATACCATATACCTATACACAGAGATCTCTGGGATTCAAGCGTTGATTGCATAAAAGTATGATTGTGGAAAACGAATAGCTGACAGTTTCATTCAATCTTTATCCGTGCGATAGTATCAATTAGAAACTATCGTTTGTAAAAGAGCGGAAAGAAAGATCACAATACTACCTAGATCTGTTAGATGTCATTAGTGATCGATGGTATTATCTATTTTTACATACTTTATTCAATTAATTCATGAGAAACCTAATTATTTTGTCACAACCATATTTTTAATTTTTCAACATCTCCGAAAGTATTTCAATTTTGAAACTTAATAAATTCGATCAAAATTATTTCACTGTATCAATCTTTCCTTCGCCAAGAGCAAGATTTCACTGTTCCTTTGTGTTTTATATTTAAAAACTCGGCAAACATCATTCATTTCGTTTCATTAGTTTGTTTAAGAAAAAGTGTGCTTCACCAAGGTAATTCGTTCCTTCCCAGGTCAAACAATCCCATACTCGGATCCAATATAGGATTTTAACAGATCCTACAGGGATTCGACGGATCCGATGAAATCCTGGTGACGGAATCGCATTGGATTCCGACGGTCTCGGGTCCGAAACACGAATTTCCTGGATTTTCTTAGGGTCATCATAGAACATAGCTAAAAAGATCGCTCATAAAATTTGGAACGACCGACGGGATTTTTCTAGTCGGATTCCAATGCAATTCCGTTTCCAGGAATCCGATCGGATTTGCTGACCTGGGTTTTGTTTAGGAAGATCTTGTTCAATAAAAAGATGAATAATCTCTTACCACTTCAAGATCAAGAAATAAACTGCATGATCCATTTATTTGAGAGATATAAGTCTTATACTAAACCATTTTTTACTTTTTAGAACATCAATCCAACAACGTGCTTAACGAACAAAGAAGAGAAAGATGTGTTACATTTAATAACACAACTAAAAAATACATTGGATTCAGTACAAAATTCTATTACTGAAATACAAAATAAACTCCAATCCTTAGAATGTGAAGTCAAACAAGGTTTTCATGATTGCTCAAATAAAGTACAAAAACAGGATGAAAAAGTTCAAAAGCTGACTGAAGAATTGAACCGTGTGAAACATATGTGTCAAGATAACTCCAGTGATTCAACTTCATCGAATATCTAAGCAATTCAAATGAAGAGTTTTTGCCGTGAACACGGCATAATCCTAACAGACGTTTATTTGTGTACTTTTTCTGTTGTGTGTTTTGTGTAGTCATATTTCTGTATATTGAAATTCTTGTGTGTATTGACATGTGTGATTCGACAATCAACATGAGCATTTTTACGATTGAAATAACTCTTTACTCAGACAAATAAAAAAAATCAGTACAAATTAAACGACTTTTGGATGCAATTTTACTTTAAAAAAAAGGGTTCTTTTATTCTCAATTGAAATTGTTGAGAAAAACAGATGTTTAATTATCGATACGTGATGTAAATGATGAAACAGCCCTTCATTTGCTTTATTCATGTGTATACAATGATAAAACCAATCTCATAAAGACAAATTGCACGATTCTTTAGAAAGAAAAACTCAAATAAATAAAAATCTTTATAATGTGTTGATTTCGC
>CAJNOJ010000690.1:11726-31047 GCA_905250025.1 Adineta ricciae | reverse complement strand
TGTAGGTATTATCCAATATGTGCAGATTCTACATATTGGAATTATCCTTATAGTGTTGGAACATTCTCTGTTCGTTGTCTTTTACATATGCGTGTGGTTCTTTCCCTCCTCTTATATATGTATGGGATGATTCCTTATCGTGATCGTATATATATATATAGTGACCACATATGTATATGTGTTGTTCTCCTCCCGTTCTCTTTTATCTTTCTTCATCTGTCATCTTCTATTGTTGATCAGCAATAAACTAGGGATTCCTTCTCTACCTTAAATTTACATTGGCGACGAGTTTGATTTATTCGAACACACACCATTTGACAGTACAATAACAAACAACTATCAACTCCATGACAACCGCTCATCCACCTACAGTTTCGTCTATTCCGTCTCTACATGCGTTCGATCCTCATACAATTACATGGCAATCTTATCGGGACAAAATAAGCTTCTATTTCCATGCCAATCGCATCACAACGGATAATGATAAAAAAGCATTATTCTTATGGTCTGTTGGAGATCGAACGTATCAATTGCTGGAATCATTGATTTCACCACGTACATTAACTGATGCTGAGATAACGTTCATGGAATTAATCAAGTTGTTGGATAGTCATTATGATATATCAAAAAACATAATGACCTCTACTTTTGATTTTTACTCATGCCATCAAAAACCAGGCCAAACATTCATCGAATGGAAGGCAGAACTTTGTGAAAAGTTAAGATACTGTGGCTTCACATCGTCGGTCTTGGCAACTAAACCCCAGGAACGTTCCCTGAGAGATATATATGTCATGGGTATCAACAGTCAAAAGATCCGTCAGGCACTGCTAAAAGAACAAGATCCGGATTTGGAAACAACCGAGAGAATCATTCAGCGAGCTGAACGACTAGAAGAAGATGTACGACATTTTAATACATCGATAAATAAGAACGATGTCATTGTGGCCAAAGTTCATGGTAATCAACCTAAACGACAACAACCACAACGACAACGAGATAATCAACCATCTGCGAGTAATCATAAACCATGTGATGGTTGTGGAGGGACAAATCATAGTCGATCAAAGTGTAAGTACCGTGAATTCATATGTAACGGGTGTAAGAAGAAAGGACACCTGGAGCGTGTATGTCGACGTCGTAAGGAAACAACATCGACAAATTCTATATCAACTATTTACAAGTTGAATTCTACGAATTCGAATGTAAAATCGGATTTGCATTCACTGTCAATTCCATTACATATAAATGGCTATGATCATTTATTTCAACTGGATACTGGAACATGGAATACAATTATTGGTATAAATGATTGGCGTAAATTGGGTTCACCGTCGATGAATTCGTCGAAATGGAAATTACAATGCTATAATGGTTCAATTCTTACGACCAGAGGTGAATGTTTAGTTACTGTCAGGTATGACAAGCAAACATACCAATTGCCAATAATCGTGGTTGATGATGCAAGTTCATCGTTACTTGGACTTCAATGGATCTATCACATGCAACTGGATCTCAACCATATCCTATATGGTACAAAGCATCAAACCATGGTTCATAAGATTTATGATGATTCAAATCTTCAATCAATATTGAAGAAACATACAAATGTTTTGAATTCTGAACTTGGACATTGTACCAAAGTCCAAGCTCATATCCAGCTGAAAGCAGATGCTACACCGAAGTTTTTTAAGTCACGATCATTGCCTTTTGCATATCTTGAAGGTATCAAAGAGGAGATCGAGCGTAATGTTAATGCTGGTATTATACAACGTGTGGATACGTCAGCTTGGGCAGCACCAATCGTACCAGTGAAGGAACCTAATGGAAAAATTCGGATTTGTGGCGATTTTAAAGTAACTGTGAATTCGCAAATATGGATTGACCAACATCCAATTCCATCGATTGATGAGCTATTTACGCGTCTCAATAATGGAATCAAGTTCAGTAAATTGGATTTGTCAGATGCATATTTACAAATAGAATTGGATGAACCAAGTAAACAGTTATTGGTTATAAATACTCCATTAGGTTTGTTTCGATATAATCGCCTACCATTTGGCATTGCTAGCGCACCGGCAATCTTCCAGAGAGTCATTGATCAAGTTATTGCTGGTATACCAAACACTGTAGCGTACTTGGATGATATTTTGATAACTGGTAGAACTGAAGATGAACATCTTCGAACACTAGATATGGTACTATCAAAGCTAGCAGAATTTGGCTTCACTTGTAATCCGGATAAATGTGCATTCTTACAGAATGAAGTATCGTATTTGGGATACATCATTGATAAAAACGGTAAACGTCCAGATGCAACCCGAGTAGAAGCAATAACAAAAATGCCACCACCGACGAACTTGAAAGAACTGGAAGCATTCATTGGTAAAGTGAATTACTATGGTAGTTTCATTTCGAATTTTTCTACCAAATCTCAAGTACTAAATCGTTTACGACAAGCAAATGTTTCGTGGGATTGGAACCGTGAATGTCAATCAGCGTTCACTCAGTTGCTACAAGAAATTGCCAATGCTACAACGTTGGTACATTTCGATGCTAAATTGCCTTTGATTTTGGCTACGGATGCTTCTCAATATGGTCTCGGAGCGGTACTCATGCATCGGTATGAAGATGGTACTGAACGTCCAATCGCGCATGCCTCGAAAACACTTACACCAATAGAGAGAAATTATAGTCAAGTGGAAAAGGAAGCATTTTCTTTCTATCATCTTTGGAGTAAAGAAATTTCATCAATATTTGGCTGGTCGTACTTTTGAACTGAATACTGATCATCGACCATTATTAACAATCTTTAATCCTACCAAACCAATTCCAGTGGCAACTGCCAATCGTCTACAACGCTGGGCAATGTTTCTGATGACATACAGTTACAACATAAATTTCAAACCGACGCATGCTCATGCCAATGCTGATGCGCTATCTCGTTTACCGGTTGCTGATGATAATTCATTCGATGATGTTGAGTCAACTCAAATTCGATATATTCAAACTGAGCTTACTCAACAATGGCCATTAGATGCGGCGGAAATCGCTTCAGCAACAGCAACCGATAAAACACTTCGAACAGTCCAGCGATTTGTTCGTACTCAATGGCCTAATTCAAAGCTGAAGGATTCTGATTTAACGCCATATTTTAATCATCGTTATACATTGTCAGAAATCAGTGGCTGTTTACTAAGAGATACTCAAGTAATAATTCCCAAATGTCTACAAGATCGAGTCTTAAAAATGCTACATCGCAATCATTTGGGTTCCGTGAAAATGAAACAACTCGCTAGATCATATTGCTGGTGGCCAAAGATCGACAGGGACATTAGTGAAGTTGCTAAATCCTGTAAAATTTGTTCACAGGTACAACCAATTCCAAAACAGGAGTACCAATCATGGACAGAACCTGAGCGTGTGTGGTCTCGTGTTCATATGGATTTTGCTGGACCAGTTTGGGGATCCAAATGGCTAATTATGGTTGATGCTAAGTCTAAGTTTCCAATTGTCACTGATATGGGTCAGAATACCACAGCTGGAAATTTAACTCAGGTACTTGATCAAATTATTGATTGGCTTGGACCTCCGGAAACTTTAGTATCAGATAATGGTCCACCATTCAACAGTCATGAGATGAATCAATTTTATAAGAGATATGGTATCAATCATACTACAACGGCAGCTTATCATCCAGCTAGTAATGGTTTAGCGGAACGCTTCGTTCGTTCATTTAAAGAAGCTATGATGAAGGAACAATTGTCAGGACAATCGAACAAACAGATTGCACTACGGAATTTTCTACGAACCTATCGATGGACACCACACACCTCCACTGGAATGTGCCCGGCAAATATGATGCTACAACATTCAATTAAAACAGAATTTGATTCAATGAAACCAACTAAACCAACTGAACCAAAAAACATGGCTAAATTCACTGTGGGACAGTTGGTATGGCGATTGAAACATAATGTGAAAAAAGAATCTCGATGGCAACCAGGAATTATCACTAGACAAATCAGTTCAATATTGTACGAGGTTCAATCATCAGATGGACAGCGACATAAACATCATCAGAATCAATTACGTCACCGTTATTCATCAAATAGTAATTCGTCTGAAACTGATAGTCTTCCTGATGATTTATTGGAAACGACCAGACCGACAACAACAACGACACCAACAGCTCAACCGTCTCAATCACGATCACCAAGATATCCACGTCGAAATCATCGACCACCAGATCGTTATAGACCGCCACATTGATTTAAGGGGAGAGATGTAGGTATTATCCAATATGTGCAGATTCTACATATTGGAATTATCCTTATAGTGTTGGAACATTCTCTGTTCGTTGTCTTTTACATATGCGTGTGGTTCTTTCCCTCCTCTTATATATGTNGTGAATAAAACTACTACCATTCGATGCAGAATTAAATTCTGAATCGAATGGACTAGGTTTTATGGGCCGGACAAATTCTGGAAAAAAGTTTTTAGCTTACACACAGTTTCTTCGTGCTATCTCCTTCGTGCTAGCTTCACACTGATTTTCTTATTCGTACTCATTATTTACTTGTTTAAAGGTTAGTTAAAGTTAATACAGTTTATTTCTCTTCTTTCATGTAGTTGCTCATCATATCCTTAATGTTTCTTTGTTCATTGTTGCAAACCAATAAATAAACTTCAAATTGAAAAGTATTTTCTCGTACGTAAAATTAAAGAAAAACAACTTGATTATACATTATCTTCATATTTTCAGTCGAGGGTAATGCGAGTCACTCTCGACGAGCGTTATTTATTTCATCGACGTCTAATTTATGATACTGACAATGAAGAAAATAAACGTATTTGTTGTATTGTTTTCTGTTCATCTACGTTTTAATATCTTAATTCAATGTGAAATGTATTTCATAATGTTGTATCATTTAATATTATCAGTCGGTCTTCGAATTGATGTTCGTTTTTGAAATATTAGTCATCACTGAAATTCGAAAACATACTCATCTATTTATTTTATCAATTCTTTGGATTATTCTTGCTATACCACGTATAATATCAATATTTATAACTTTCGTCGTATCATCGAAAGCTTATAACGAAGAATTTGAGCAATCGATTAAACGATATAATCGAATACGATGAATCTGTCGTAAAATCTTTATGGAAGTGCACCTCACACTCACGTCAGATTTCAAATCGGGGTTTCGACATTTATTAAAAAGTATTTCTTCTGAGACAGTACGATGAAAATTAAATTTCAAGAATTAAATGGTCGATCCTTTGTTATTGATCTTGACTCAAAAAAAAAATGATGGGAAAAATGACAAGTTATTGACGCCTTTGGTATGAAGAATAGAACGCAATATTGATCATATCCTAATAGTAACAAAATATGTGGAGGATTATTTTACTTCCTTTTTTCTTGTGCTTCCTCTGTTTTCTGATCTTATTACAACTTGCCACAAAGTATATATAACAGGCTGGAAGAATACTAGCTTTGTTAAAATACGAAACACATCGACGAATAGAATATTTGATTCTTGCAAAACAAGCTTAAACAAATGAGAAACAAAATTACTTTGAAGATTTTGACGACAATACTTTATGTTGTGTCGATTCATGCTACTTCCAGAACATTTGCCAATCACAACTATGAAGAGAAAACACAGAACAAAAGTATGGACAAAGTTCTAACCTCGTATACGTACGACTTCGATCCAAAAATTGTTATTCAACAAAATGTGAATCAGAAAGGATTGGTGATCATGGAAGGAAAACTCATGAAGCCTTTTACAAATGATCATATAAAATTAACTATCAAGTATCAGGATGCTCAAGGAATTTGGATGGCAGGATGGTGTAAAACACTTTACTCCTACAATCAATACAATGAAAATGTTAGAGCTGCATTCGAGTTAACTGCATCTGCACTGAATTCTTACAATGTAAAGATCGAATTAAGTTCTGATACGTATCTTTCCAACTTTAAAAGTGTTGTTTGGAATAAAATGATCAGTCATTACAAATTAGGTGACTATACAACTACCAATTGTGATCTGGACGAAAATGAATATACTATCCTTTTAACGCCGAAAAAAGATGGTACTTTGAACACAGATGTTAATGGAAAAGTGATAGGCGTAAAAGACAGAGTGACAACTGACCATTCTTGGAACAAACTAAACAATGGATTCTCAATAGATAATAAAAAGAATGATGTAGTCTTCTCACTGACAAATCCAGCCACACTACTAACTGACGCCAATGGTGTCAAATCCATAAAAATGGTTAATCAGGAAGGTGGTACTGGTATTTTGGGTTCTACCCCTGAATTTATTTACAATGTAGGTCCAGGACATCCAATTCCGTATTTATACAGTTATGCAGATCCTGTGTATATGTTTGCGGGCAAATTTTCAGTCAATGGATTTTTCATAAAATTCAGTCAATGGCCAGGTGAACCAAATGGTCCTGGATATCATAATTTCAAAAATCCTAACAAACTTCAGAGCAGATATTTCAATTTATACAATAGCATAAGTGAAAAATTATCTGATTTTATCAATGATCAAGAGCCAGTAGTATTTGTATCAAGTATGGTCACAGGTTTTCGAGTTTATAAAAGCAACGGAACTTATATAAATCTTACCGGTTACAGTAATTACGGTCCATTGTATTTTGGATATACAAATACTCGAGGCACTCGTAGGGGACCGGGGTCTGAAAGCTTTATCGTTTCCAGTACTTCTGAAATGACATTATATGGAATGGGTGCATTACGAAATAATTTTGCGGGGTTACCTTGGAAATATTCATCGGCTCGATCAATGCAAGATATTGAAAAAGAAATTTCTGGATTCATCAGGTACACTGGTGTCTTTGGAGATACCAGTGTCTATGATGACACTTCTGAATGTGCAGCCGGTTGTTTTGCAGCAAATCCTGAAGCTGTTTCAGATTATGCAGTTATTGACTGGTCAAAAGCACCAAACAGTTACATTTTCACAGGAAAAGATAAAAACGGAAATGGTGTTGATGGTTCTTACACGCCTGTAAAAAAAAGCTTTCAGCGCAATCCCTTACGGGATTAAAAATGTGAAATAGGATGAAGCACTCTCACTTTATGATTTCCAATTTCAATAATAGTGAGCTCTAATCAAAGTTTTCTCTCATACAGAAATATTTCTAGCTTCAACCTTTCTTTTGAACTCATTTCATCTTTGATTAATAAAGAATACTTCAATACATTCGTGCTTATGACTCTGAATATAATAGACAAATATGGTCCCCGTTAGTTTCATTATGAGATGTTGACCGAGCAGTCAGTTCATCGGTCACGCTTGTGGAGGGAGTGGGGATGGGTGCAAATTTCTTCCTATAAACACTTCAACACTCTCTTTCAGATCGTGTTTCACAAAACAAGATGATATTTACTTGTTGTAAAAACATATACGCAAGAAAAGAGAATTTAGATAGTTATTTTATTTATTTCTATTTACTTTGCATTGTAGGATATCGCCTGTTCAAGTTACTAGGATCCAACGATCTGAGCATAAAACAATAGTATCGATACAAGAATTCAGATGAGATATATGGCGACCGGTTTCGCCCTTTCTCAAGGGACTCATCAGGTGATTTTAGGATTTTCTTACAGGAAGTATTTTCGTAGGAAGTCTGATCCATAACATGGAAAATCTGTGCAAACAATGAACTGATAGGTAGGATAGACACCGTGTGAAACGGATTTATGTATATATTAGTTTTTCGAAGTTGCAAATCAAAATTCAATGAAAGAATTAGGGATTATTTATACACAAGTAACGCTCGTCGTGCCGACTCACTTTACCCTTGACTGTGCAAGACAGGTATTTTCTACGTGTGCAAATAATTAGTGAGATGAATTGATCTAGTAATTCATATACAATTGAACGATTCATTTTTCTCTACAACGATCTCCTTTATATCATCAATATACTCTAATCCGAAAAAAACTAAACTACATCTAACAAATATTTCCTTTTTCTTCCAATGTATCCGCTATTACGAAACGAACTATGTATTGTTTTCTTTCTCTATGATGAGTTCATTGAACATTTTTTTTTCCTTCGTTCATTCTTGGTATTTTCCTATACGAATCATCTTAGATAGAACATTTCCATATAGATTTGTGGGTTTTTCTCTTTTTCTTCAACTATATAAAAGTGCGATATTTTTCTGAATAGAGTGTACTGTTTAAAAATGTTTGATGAGATAGAACTGAACCAAGTTACAATCTTATTTCAGTTCTGTTACAAATTAATAAACGAAATTACAATTGTTAACAAGGAGATATTTCTTCATTTTGTTTTATAGTTTTACCACCGTTATTGAAAGATGACAGTTCTGTAGATTTATCATCGTCATTGCAAGATGATAGTTCTATAGTTTTATCATCGTTATTAAACGATGACAGTTCAGTAGCACTTTTTTTGCCAAATAAAGATACCAATATGTAAGACCAACAAAAAAACTTCCACAAATAATATTTCCAAGAGTTACTGGTATCATTATCGATTAAATATATTTACCAACAGATAGATTAGCACCAAGTATCATACCCATTTGAACTGTGAACATATTAGCAATTGAATGTTCATATCCTGCAGCAACGAATAACCAAATAGGAAAAAAAATACCCATTATTTTTTAACTTAATTCACGTGCACTTGTACCCATCCATAATGCAAGACATACGAGCCAATTGCCAGCAATACCTCGCAAAAGTATTTGATGCCATTCAATGGTACTTTTTGATTCAGCTACTTTCATTGTAAATGAACGATATGGTTCATTTGAAAGAAGACCTGCATAATAAACAAATATATATTGAAAAAATAGACAACCAACAAGATTTCCGAAGTAAGAAACTATCCAAGATACAATAAGATTAATTAATGTTGTTTTTCGATCTAATGTTGATATAATTAAAGACATTGTATTACCAGTAAATAAATCGGCACCAGTAGTAACAATCATTATAAGACCGATTGGAAATACAGCAGCTTGTACCATTCTATGTATACCTACACCAAGAGTTTGATCTATGGGACCGCCTCCACCACCAACAGTCAAAAGAAATAAACCACTAAATGAGAGAAGAATTCCTGCTAAAATTGATTTAATTATCAAATGATCAATTCTTTGTTCAGATTTTTTAATTCCAAGATTTGATATAGGTTGAATTGTTTCATGAACATTCTAAGCATCATTTGTTGACATAATACTCAGAGTTTTGTCAATCTATTACCTATATATATATATATATCTATAAAACGAAAAAATACATAATCAATAGTAAAAAACTAACGGGTGCGGCAGAATAAATGAGCCTCTCTGTATTTTGCGAATATCTTTCTTATAGTTCGACGTGGATATTTGAGTTTTTTCCAAAAGATAGCCCGTGAAATTCTCTACAAATCCTGAGGGAAAGAGTTCTTCTAAAGAATCATCGTAAAAGTATACCAAGTCAATCTTATAATGCCGTAAATCAGTCTACTTTCAAATACGCATTTTATAAAACTAATTATTGTATTTCTTCTAGCTAAATAACTACAAAAATCTGCTTTGATGTATTTCTATTGTATTTTTACACGCGCTTTTTTACATGAAATTGAAAAGAAGTTGTTTGAATAGAATTGCGAGTGTCTATCGGTCAGTCTTCCTAAAACGTAAGAAGGAACTATCGGTTCGTTCGGTTCTGAGTCTTAATCATTACAGCAACAAACTTTGTATCATCCTATTCCCATCAAAATCAGAGAGGAAACATTTTACTTCAATTTTGTTATAAATCTGAATATATAACAACTGCTTATTTCGTGTGTCGAATTCAAAACTACAAGGAACCTTAAAGTAAGATCTTTTGAATGAAATTAGCGGGAAACAGAGGCCACACTTTTTCCAGCTAAATTGGCAACATATCGAAATGACGTTTGCATCTACTGATAGAGCATTTCACGGACTATAAATTGCCCTAGCAATCTTTTCTCCATGTGAACGAAGGAGCTATATAGAATGGTAAGTTTGATCGATAGTGCTTTGAAAGTGGACTGATTTAGGGCATTGTAAGATTGACTTAGTATACTTTTACGATGATTCTTTAGAAGAACTCTTTCCCTCAGGATTTGTAGAGAATTTCACGGGCTATCTTTTGGAAAAAAACTCAAATATCCACGTCGAACTATAAGAAAGATATTCGCAAAATACAGAGAGGCTCATTTATTCTGCCGCACCCGTTATGATCAATATATGAAAGTAAATCATCCATATTGTCATTAAATAATTCATAAATAATGACTAATCGTGTTGATTTCGAAAGTTTATTTGATAATTCCATTGAATAGTCTTGTTGTTGAGAAAACCATTGTAAATTTCTATTGAAATGTTTCCAAAATGGTTTGATTGAATAAACAATGGCATTGAAGTCAATTTCAACATCGAGAATCCAATTTTGTTGAATCCAAAATGAAGAATGAAACTGATTTTGCATATTTCGATCGAAGTCAACATTTTCCTGAATCTCAGCAAAAGATAAAGAATATTTGAAAGAAAATTCCACTAAATGAGGTAAATATTGAATGAGAAATCGTTCCCATCGATCACCCGAGAGGAAAGTGATGTCAGGAGATACTATAAAAAGATTGAAAATGGTTAATTTACAGTGAATTTTGCTAATAAATATTTGAAGATCATCAAATGTTCCATAATAAGAATTGACAGTGAGATGAGATAAATATGGAAGATCAATCGATGAGATTTGATTGAAATTTTCATCGTGTATAAACCATTTGTGTAGAAATGTTAAGCGATGAAGATGTGGAGTATAAGAAATCAATGAGAAAAGTTCTTGAAAAGTACAAGGATGATCGAGAATAAGATATTCGAGTGGACTGAAGTGTTTTTCTTTGGCTTTTGATAATGAAGTGAAACTATGATCACCATGATAACAAAATTTGTTGTATTTCAATTTCGGTAATGCATAGATTAATCGATAGATATTGGTGAGATTGTGAAATGTGTTGAGTCCATTGATAGTCAAGGAGAAGAGACAAGGTAAACGAGTCAATTTGAGAAGAAGTGAGATGAGAAGATTTAATTGAATTCCTTCGATAGAAAGTGATTGAAGTCGAATAAATGATGAAGTGATGGTGAAATCGGGAAAAAAACAAACCATGACTTGTTGATTTCGATAAACTAAGAGAAAAGATTTGATGTTTGTTCATCTGTAGAAAATGTTTGTATTTGATTGGAAATCTTTTATTTGATTCCCAATCGTTGAGTTTGATTTTGAGTAGAAGAGATGGAGAAGTGAGGATTTGATGAAAACAATAATTGAGATCGGTGAAAGTATTGTAGATATCGATGCCATCGAGATAATCGAAGATTTCATAGAATAACTCGTTGGAAAAGTGTTCGATACAAGTCAACGAAGTTCTTTCGTTCAATCGAACTAAGAAAGTTCGGAGAAAAAGGTAAAATATCGACACATCTTGATCTTACTTTGTAGTTTCTTCTTCTTCTTCTTTTCTCGATCATCATTAGGAGAAGTCGATGGTCGTTTCGTTCCCTTCATCATTTGATGTCTGTATATAGACTGATTATGGTCTTTCTAGACGAAGAATATCGTCGATGATTCATCTATCTTTGTTCATCGTATTGGTTTGACTGAAGATTTTAGGAGAATAGAACAGTGCACAATGCAGTACAGCTATCCTTTGACGAAAAGGATTAGTGGATGACTCAGACACGCGGTGTACAGAACGAAAGAAATCTTGTTTTTGCTTTGTAGTATATGAGAGGAGAAAGAAAAGAGTCATTGCACAAGAGTTTGAATTGTATTAGATGACTAGTAGAGATTCGAAAGTTTTTACGAAACCAAGTTTTTGGGAATGTGATCATTGTAAACGTCTTCTGAAACATGGTGAGTTTCGTTTGAATTGTACTGTTTGTCTTGATTATGATCAATGTGAAACATGTGCCACAAGTGATGTATCAAGTCATCCTCACCGATTGGTTCGTGAAATAGCCTATGGTTATGTTGAACAAGTGGAAAGTAGCAGACAAGATCTAGCAAGTCGAATCCGAACGGCGATCAATACTTATGAAGATCGATTCTGTATGGGTGTGCGAGATGGTGATTCATATTCATGGGAAACGTTCAAAGTTATCGGTGAACGAATCATGAAGTTGAGTCATGGATTGCGTCGTTTGATGAAGCCACGTGAGTTTATTGGTATCTGTGGAAGTAATCGACCTGAATGGCTAATTACTGATTTTGCATGTATTCTACAAAGTTTCATCACCGTGCCCATCTATTGTCAGTTCACCGATCGTGAAGTGAGTTATATCGTTCAAAATACGCCTCTCTCCATTGTCGTATGTGACCGAGAGATGTTACCGAAATTCGTTCGAATACATGGTGAGTGTCCATCACTTCGACATATCATATGTATGGATCCTGTCGATGAATCGATGTCGAAGATCGATGGTCTATTCATTCACAGAATGACGACAATTGAAAGGTTTGGTTCGATGAAACAATATGAGTTTGTTATGAGTGAACCTGATGATTGTGTTACAATTATTTATACTAGTGGAAGTTCAGGATTTCCGAAAGGTGCGATGATCTCGGCGAGTGCATTTCAAAGCAATTTCCCTCCGTTGAACTTATCGTTTCGAGATGAACATGTGAAGTTCTGTTATCGACCATTGGCATGGGCCACGGATCGACAAGGTTCAATAGCTGTCTTTCTCAGCGGAGGACGAATAGGATTCTCAACAGGCAACGTCGATCTTCTCATGGAAGAACTACTTTTAGTGAGACCAACGAGCTTCTCAGGTCCACCGACGATTTGGAATAAGATCTATTCTGAATATAAAGCAACTCTCTCATTGATGACAGCAGATCAATCAGATGAAGATGCAGCCAAAACGGAAGAAATGCTGTTGAAACAATTTGCAAAGTTGATTCCAAATCGATGTCGAGTTCTGTCCATTGGTGGTGCAATGGTAAGTGGTACTGTGCTTGATTTTATGAAGCGTTGCTTTTCGGGTCAATGTGAAATTATGGAATCTTATGGAACGACCGAATGTGGAAGCATCTCATTTGATAATGTCGTTGAAGCTTCAGTCGAGTATCGTCTCGAATCAGTTATCGAAATGGGATATACAGTTGAAGATAAACCATTTGCACGAGGAGAATTATTAGTGAAAACGAACAAGATGTTTTCTGGATACATCAACAATCCTGAAGAAACCAAAGTCGCATTCACTGATGATGGATATTTTCGTACAGGAGATATTGTTGAAGTACATCATGTCGAGAATGGACAAGCGATCATACGGATTATTGATCGAAAAAAGAACTTTTTCAAACTTTCACAAGGACAATTCGTGTCACCCGAGTTTCTCGAAAATATTTATCGACAAAGTGCGTTTGTCGAACAAATCTATATTCATGGGAATCTATTAGAAGATTCTGTTATAGCAGTGATTGTGCCAAACAGAGAATATGCTCAAGCATTTATGAAAAAACATCATCTGAATGCAGAGTTGAACAGTTATCGCGAAGCAGAGAAGTTACTGTGTGATGCTATAATGAATGATATGCGATCGTTAGCAACGAAAGAATCACTTCGAAAACATGAGATTCCTTCACGATGTATCATCAGCTTCGAACCATTTACATCAGAAAATGGTTTGCTTACATCGTCGATGAAACTTTGTCGTTATCGTTTGGTTGCTCACTTCCACGATCGATTGAAGGCAACTGAATCAATCGAAGATCGACTGAAAAGTCTAGTCAAAAAAGCTATTGGACGCGACTTCAGTTCAACCTCATCAACAAACATCATCTCTCTAGGTAATGACTCGTTGGCTGCTGTACGTCTTTCTCGTAGTATCCAGAATGACTTGGGAGTATCGATTCCATTGCATCTACTATTTGACTCGAATATGACTCTAGAAAGTCTCACACAAATGATTGAAGATCCATCTCGACTTGCATCACGCTCCAATTCAATCAAATCACGATTGTTACAGGATGCTGCAGAAGTGCTCAATGTCAACATCGAAGAAACGAAAGACGCAAAAGATTCCCCTGCGATCGTTTTCATCACTGGAACTACTGGATTCGTTGGTGGTTTTCTCTTAGCTGAACTACTGAAAGTATATCCTTATAATTGTAAATTTATTTGTTTAGTTAGATGTGACATGTCAACACCTCCACTAGATCGTATTCGGAAGAACATGATATTCCTTCAATTATGGAACGAAACATACGAAGATCGTATCGTTGCAGTTCGAGGTGATCTTGCACAAGAATATTTTGGAATGGAGATGGAAACGTATTCTGCATTAGCAAATGAAACAGATGTGATCTTTCACTGTGGAACTGTAGTCAACTTTGTGCTTCCATATGAACATCTTTACAGTTCGAATGTTTTTGGTACTCGAGAAGTAATTCGTTTTGCAAGTCATCATTCGATGCGATGCATACCGATACACTACATATCTACTATGAGTGTTCTACCATCGACTGTAGAACACGAAGTGCATATCGATGAAGTGTCGACAGGTCATCTGAGAACGGGTTATGCACAAAGTAAATGGGTAGCGGAGAAGCTTATCGCTGAAGCTGTTCGTCTTGGTTTGTCAGTGACAATCTATCGACTTGGATCAATCTGGGCAGATTCAGAAACTGGTGCTTGCAATCAGCACGACATCTTTACACTATTTATAAGAGCAATGATGAAAACTGGATGCTTTCCGACGACAGCTACCAACACAAGATTGAATGGTCTACCAGTTAATTTAGCAGTTCAAGGTATTGTCTCATTGAGTCGTCAGTGGTCGAATATCAACGGGAAAGTGCATCACATTGTTCCATTCGGCGAAGGAATATCATTTGAGAATCTGATTGTGTGTATGCGGCAATGTGGTATGACTCTGAATGATGTTTCATACGAAGAATGGAAAAGAAGAGTGGCGGAACAGTCGGAGTCTGTCGTAGAATTTTTCTCTGAGAATCCTTTCGAGAGAACCGTACCTATAAGAGATTCATCTACAAGCACTATCGGATGTGAAGTGCTTGATGATATTTTTGTTATGAAATGGTTGAAATTTATATTGAATCACATTATTGGTGATCCAGCTGTTTAACAATCAGAGACTTTTCTGGTTGTTGTGGTTTTTTCGGTATTGATAATAGAAATAAACGAAGTTTGATGGAGTATAGACTATAACTGATAGTAGCATGTAAATGATCAAAAGCATCGGAAAATACGTACTTGAATGATGCTACTTCTTTGTTATATTAATAAATACAGACGTGATATTCAATCGTCGATAGATTGAATCGAATGGCACAGAAAGTAAAGGAACAGTGACTAGGCCATGTTCAAATAAATTGAAAACGTAAGTATGCATCGAATCGTTGTGTGACAACGTTCTCACACTTTAATCTATGATTATAACGCTGTCTCGTTGTCATTCATTCCATAATCATGCGCATATGTCTTCTGAAGCTCTGCTATTAAGGACGAACGGTCTGCGAATGTGATTTACAACCACTATCAAACATATTCGTAATCTCTGTTCGACTGCATTCAGTATATCCAAATTCAATAACTTTAGAGACTGTATGTTTCATATTAAAAAAGATGCATTTTAATTCTCAAAAGGCAATTATGCGGAACAAGATTAGAACGAGTATTCTATCTGTGATGTTAGTTCTACGCAAGAAAATTCCACAAATGATCGCCCATCTTATGAAACCCCGTTAACAAGAAACTTGAACTTTGCTCTTCTCATTGTCCTCGAACCATTCACGTTGATTCTTCGGATTATATGTTATCACTCTTTTGACTAATACCATAGAAATCTCACAAGTTGTTAGTTATCGATGTAGTTACGTACACCACAAAATACTACCTGCCGTCTCAGCTGGATATTCTGCACGGTTTCATCAAGTTTTGATGTTGTGGACTTCACTCGATCCTCTACAGATTTTCATGTTATATTGGTGATGCAAGCATCGTAAACTGTGATGAATTCGGCAACGATTGGTTTCCACCGTTCTTGGGTATTTTCGTTGATATTCGTTTGATGACTCGAGCAGTGAATCAAACGCGACCTTACTCTTCAAGGATAAGGAATGCAATGGCGAAAGCATCGTAAAATGATCGCTCAGATTTTGCTGGTGTCAAGTGTGTATGTCGTATGAGAATTTCCTCCGTCCTTAGTATTCATAATTCAATTGTATGCAAATGATCCTTACTTTGCAACGTCTGTGCAGATGTTATATTTGAATCACTTGTCTTGGTTGTACACACTTCTGCTTCCAATTGTTTGCATGATGCGTTTGTCAAAAATGTGAGACAAAATCAAAAATACATTGGAAATCAAGTTCATGAAACGAAACAATTTCCTGTCTATTTTCCTTTGATGTTTTTAAAATGACGACGAAATATTTGTATTCATGAGTGGATGATAAGCTTCGTTCTTTCCAGTTTTTTTTCGGCCTTATCAAGTATGCATACATATGAGAGAAAAATACATTCAAGTCTATTTTTAATACCAATTTGAACTGACTAAATATGACACTGATTTACATAAAAAAATAAAAACAAGAGTTGCAATCATCGTGGTTTAAGACACTCACATACGTATATGTATTTTTTCATCTGTAGAAATACGTAGAATAGATTATTGCATTATCAAAAAGATTTCAGTGATTATTACGTCAAACATCCATTTGATTGTACAAAAAAATATAATTGCTTCTATTTGTGTGTTCGTTTAATTTTTATTATTATCATGTTATTTCGTAAAGTATGTCGATATCGTAATCAAGGCCACATTCAGTCATCGATTGCTTCTCACGATCGATGATGGCAAGACGTAACTGTGCAGCACAGAAGGAGAATGGCCTTCAATAGATATGTACAACAAAGAAAAGGAAAAAAATCGATAAATCGACGCTGTAATCAGTTAACATGTGACAAAATAGCCTTAGTGAAGATTCATCTGTCATGACACTTACGTTGTTTTTTCTCTGAATGGGATAATAATAAAATATTTTATAATTGATCATGCATGTCGATATAAGAAAATATTTTATCATTCGACAGGTAATCACAAAATCGAACAAATGAACACGCACGTTCAAACTAATATACACTCGGAACATACCTCTCCGATTGATCGATCTCAATCATCGATTACAAGTGTACACACCAATTTAGCTGACGAGAATATTGTCGTCAGGTAAAGCTTTGTTCGGTATATTCTACTTTGATTTCTTCTTTTGGATTAGGATAAACTATGAGAAACAGTCTACGTCTACAAAAAAGGCGAGTCTTTTGACTGTAACATATGTTTTCACAGCTATGACAGTTGGCATTTTGATTGTATGTTTAACATATAAAAAGCCAGGTAAACCAGTGACTTAGCTTTTTCTCGAACTAAACTTCAGATATATCGTTATTTAGATAAAAAATGTTTAAGCGCTTTTGTGCCAACGATAGGTAATTCGGCGAGTTACAACTCTCGGCCTCGATCGGTCGCACTAGCAGATTTCAATCAAGATGGTAAATTGGATATTATTGTTACCAATTCAGGTACAGATAGTATTAAAATATTGTTCAACAATGATAACTATACTTTTATTGATTCAATAACTTATTCAACTGGAGTGAAATCTGTTCCATATTCCCTAGTTGTGAACGATTTTAATAACGATGGTCTACTTGACATAGTCGTTGGTAGATATGGCGCGAACAGTATTGGTATATTTTTTGGTAAATCAAACGGAACATTTAATAATATGGTAACCTTTTCGACTATGAGATCACGACCGTTCTATCTCAGTACGGGCGATTTCAATAATGATAAACGATTGGATCTTGTTGTTGTCAATCATGGTACTAATAGCATAAGTATCTATCTTAATCAAGGTAACGGAGCGTTCGCAAATGAAATAAGCTATTCAATGGGATATGATTCTCTATCATACGCGACTGTCGTAGGTGATTTCAATCATGATAAAAACTTAGATTTAGCCGTTGTAAATTACGGTATCGATAATATTGCTATTCTTTTCGGTATCGGTAATGGTCAATTTTCTTCTCCAACGTTTTACTCTACGACGTACGGTTCACGGCCTACTTCTCTTGCACTAGGAGACATTAATAATGATGATATACTCGATTTAGTTGTTGCTACTTCTGGCGTACCTAGTATAAGCATATTATACGGTTTCAAAAATGGCACATTTGCGCAACAGAGATTACTGACACTCGAAGCTCCTGCATATCCACAATTTGTTGCTACCGGTGATTTAAGTAAAGACAATCAAACGGATATTATTATACTAGATTCAATCAATGGAGATATTCATGTATTGCTAGGTTATGGCAATGGATCGTTTTCGAATATAGCAACATATATAACGAATGACAATGATTCTCCCTATTCCGTAGCTATCGGGGATCTGAATCAAAATAACCGATCTGACCTTGCAGTCACGTGCTATACAACGAATAAAGTTCTGATTCTAATGGATTATTCTTCCGTATTTACTGTAGACCAAAATCGGTATTCATTGGGCCGAAATTCTCGTCCATCGTTTGTTGCACTAGGTGATTTTAATTCCGATCATCGGTTAGATATGGCAGTTACCAAAATGAGTACTGACAGTATTGGCATTGTGATCGGCTATGGGAATGGAAGTTTCTATCCCGAAATAACTTGTTCCTTGCCAACAGGGTCTTCGCCGACTTGCATATCTGTTGCCGATCTCAATGGTGACAATCGATCGGATCTGGTCGTTTCTAATTACGGTAAACATAACATCGGTGTTTTGTATGGATATGGAAATGGAAGTTTTAGCAATATGACAGCGTATCCAACCGGTGTTGAAGCGTTTCCCATTGCTGTTACTATCGGTGATTTTAATAATGATAGCATCTTAGATATTGCCGCTGCAAATTTTCGTATCGATAATGTCGTTATATTAATCGGTAATACAAATGGTACATTTGCCAATCCAGTTAGTTATTCAACGAGTGTTGGTTCAGATCCCAGTGCCATTACTACAGCTGATTTCAATCGCGATAATATATTAGACTTAGCTGTAGCGAATTCTGGAAGAGGAAACGTGGGCATTTTATTTGGAATAGGTGATGGTACCTTTAGCACGGTGATAACATATTCGACAGGATTTCAGTCGCATCCCGATTCGATCACTACTGGTTATTTGAATAAGGACTTGTGGTTAGAT
>CAJNOJ010000689.1:0-21190 GCA_905250025.1 Adineta ricciae | reverse complement strand
GATATGATCAACATATTAATATATATGAATGTTTGGATGAATACTTTGTGAAACATGCAGAATCGCCAAGGATAAATTCTAAGGATTTTCTTAATTTTATGGTTGCATACTTCAGTCAATATGAAACATCTAAACGCGGAGAACACAATCCAATAATTGTGAAAAAGTGGTTCCGTTAATGTGCTCCAGAATTATGGATGAAATGCCAGCATTCTCGTTCACGTCAACACGATGTTTTTGTGGAAATAAGTCCTTGATCGACTCTGGGATATTTTGGTAAAAATATATTTCACCCTTAAGATACTCCGTTGAAGCACTTTTAATTATCAAGTTATCTAACTTCTGAACTGTGTGAAAATGTCGCGAAGATATAAAGCCCCTTATTTGCTTTTGGTCTTTGTGATTGTGTATCGCGTTGTCAAGCGACCATCCGATTTCCTTTAATGTGTCAATCAACGCATGAATTGCACAATCGTCAACATATACATCAGCATATGCTTTTCCAAATAGAAGTTCATCATACGGTATATTGAATCTAGATAGTGTCTCCAATGTTATTCGTCCGATATCAGCAACCGCTGCTCCAACGTTGTTATTGTGAATTTTCATCTGGCGCGCTGTTTGAATGATAATATAATGACCAGCGGTGTGAAGCTCATGTGCTAGTTTAATATTCTCTATCTTTGGTTCGACTGAAATGTAATTGCCGTGCTCTTTGGGGTAAGACACCAATGTGTTATCCAAATCAAAACAAAACCGCATCTTGCGAATATTTACTGCGGGTTTGTCGCCTTTTAGGTGTCTTAAAAATTGATTTAGTTGATCGGGGGTTCCAAGACAAACAAAATCCGTCACGGCAATCTGAATTCCAACAAATGGCTCTTGGTTATCTAACATTGTTTTAATAATATGTGTCGTGTAATATTTGCCATACTGTCCAGATGTTTCGTCCAACAACTGTGCACAATATCGTTTCAAAGTAGAGGCCGACCGAAAAGCATAAGCACCCGTATTCGCACAGTTCGAAATCATTATCTTTTCACATGTGTTTTCCACTATAGGAAATCCATCTTGTCTATTGTTTTCATTCAATTTTAAGTACGAGTATATAGGTTTACCATCGTTATCTTCGAAAAAGAAAGAGGCGTTCAAATGGTCTGACAGTCGACGAAATTTTTCAATAACAGGCTGTAAGTAAACAGTATCACAGTCAAAAGAAATTGTTTTTCTTAGCAAACGTTCTGTATTAATTGATTGCAACATAATAAACAACGTTTCTAACGCCCCTCGTGTTTCGAAATCAATAACTACTACTTGAAAAATTCGCTGTGGATATTCGATTTTCAACGATTGAGTTAAATCAAACTGATTCTGCAAAGTTTCCATTACACCAATGTATATAATATCGTCTACATTTGTATCCAAATGGTCTAATAGCCAGAAAAGAATCGGTCTTCCGACGATTTTACAGAGTGGTTTCGGAAAGCGATAATTTTCTTTGCTAAAAGAATCACTAATTCCACACATTGGAATAAGAATATTCATTTTTACTCTTTTCTTTTCCTCTCTGTATCAGTATACGACTATCACGAAAATAAATTCTGAAAAACAAAAAGAAGGGTCTTTCCATGGGTAGCCAACCACAAAAAACACAAAAGTCTTGAATTTTTTTCTCTCATACTTGGTTTTGTAGAGCCTTTCACGGTGAACATTTTTGTAAAAAGAGTTTCCCCTATAGGTCAATTTTTACCTATTTTATAGCGAAAATAGGGTAAAAATCGTGAAAAATCATTTGCCATTTTTTCAACCCGGTTTTTCACTATTTTGGTTCTAGCATCGTCTAGAATGGGCCAATTTTTAAAAAATTTTTTAGCAAAATGATCAGCTCGACGAGCTCTACAAGACAGACTATGTTAAAAAATGTCGACCATCATTTTTACTACTAGGTTACTAGTTTACTAGTAAAAACGTTTACTAGTAATGTGAAAAATGGCTACAGTCTGGAAGGACCGGCCCTAGCACATCTTGTAGACCAGACTTGACTCTACAAAACCCTATTTTGGCTTCCTTTTTAAAGTCGAAATGGCTGAGATAAACGCGTTACAAGATTATACACTATATTAAGCGGGAAAATGCATGAGTTTTATGATAAAATAGCTTTGAAATTTTTTCTTTTTCAAGTGAATATGATATGAAAGGTTCATATGCGTAAGAATATATAATCTATGGCTGTTAAAACATACTCAAACATCGCCTAGGTGCCGTCCACGGAAGTATGAGAAGCTAGAAATCGTTCGATCGGAAAATGTTTGTTATTATCAAATGATAACCAAAGAAATTATGTTCAAAATGATTTTGTATTCAAGATTAATCATGATTATATGACTCGATCAAGATCAATACTTTACGCATACAGTTTCTGAATATCTAGAAATTGTTCTTTCGACAGTGATAGTTGATTTCGTCTACCAAATACTGGCGGACAAATAAAATATGCAATAATATTTTTGTACGGGATAGTTGCATTTGTCTTCGCTTTGCTGAAACACCTTATATATGATGATAAAGAAAGACAAGGTTCATAACGTTCGAGAATTACTTCCTCCGCAGATTCTCTCACATCGATCACTTTAGCAAGATAATGCTTCTCATCATCATTAACAATCACGATATAATCAATTGAGATATCTTCTATTGTTTTGATTTGTTGGAGAGATTTGTTTTGTTCATCAGTTGTATTAGTTCGAAGAGTGAACTCTTCGACAATCAAAGAGTATGATGTTTTTCGACAGAAAATAGTAAATTCATCTTTGGGATCGAATTGATGAACTTGTCGAATATCTTCGATTCGTCCTAGAAGAAAAGCTGTCTGCATAGTATCGAAACACTATATCTCTTACCATTTAATTGTTTAAACCGATCAGAAAGTAATGTTTCATTTACATTCTCGATGGTGATACTATTGAGATAATATACATTGATTGGTGGCCCATTTGAGTTTTTCAACAAAGCAGCTTCGTCGTTTATTTTCTTCGTAAAATTAAAGAAGTCTTCAGCAGATGAAAGAATTGTACCCGATGAAAGTATAGATCGATTGGTACCTGATTTGAGTGTAGCTCCTATGCCGTCAGAAGGTCCTTTACCGTGTCCACTAGCAGAGAATGACCAACTCGCTTCAATGTTAAAATCGCTTCTATGATGAATCAAGTTTATCATGTTAGAATGATTTTTAAAATGGCTCGGTGCACCATCACTAAAAGCAAAAAGACACAGTTTAACTAAGCTCTTACGTTAAAATTACCTTATATAGCTGATCTTGGTGATCTGAGGATAATGCTTTTTCAAAAAGTCAACGATTATACGTTGAGCACAGTAGACGAAAGCTGTATCATGGCGCATATAGTCACTAACGATCGCCATATTTTTATGAGTTGTTCCGACTTTTATATGCACAGTAAATATGGTAACTTGTACATTGTTCCAATGAGCAGCTTGTACTTCTCGTTGTCTTATTATGGTGTAGTTTTCGGCAAAATCGATCTGCACTGTAGCATATGATGTATCACTGGACAATAACCGAAGATTATTGATGTAACTCCGTTGTTCTCTATTGAAATAGCTATGTGTCAAAAATTTCTTCCATTGTCCATCAATTTCACCAAGTAATGACATGATTGAACCATGAATATGATGAAGATCGACTTTTTTATTGGTTGTTTTCCAAATTGACCATGTCCATTCGTCATCTTCGTCAACAATAATGAAATGTTGCTGGAGAATTGATGAAGGTAACCGTCTGTTACACCGACTGCAACAGTTCAAGAAACAGTTATCATTCGGCTGGTCACATACAACTGAATCTATCAGATTCGACAGCGTAATTTTCTCCAACCTTGGATAACCACTTGATTTCCTTTGAACATATTTGTTGTAAGCCTATGAAAGAGCAAGATGATTTTGTTTTTGTAAATAGCAATGCAGACACTTACTTGCAGCGCAAGACTCATGTTTTCATGAACATGACACATGCATGTGTCATGTGGACAATGTAATTTAACTTGTCGAGGTCTCAGCGAAAAGAAAGATGATTTTCCAACTTTAATCATTGGATAATCCTCGTAAAACTTCCGTAAAGCTTCAGAAACAGTCATCTCCATGAATCGTAGGGTAACCAGTTCAGTTTTTATTTTAATTACATCTTTGGTGTTCGACGACATGCGGCTAATACCATCTTGTAAATAAAATTCCACTATTAGGTCGATAATAACTTGATCAAGGAATTTATTTCCTCGAGAGTATTCGGGAAAAGCAAGAACATTCTTTTCTTCACGAAGTAGAAGAGCTTGTCTTCCATGATGGTCAGTACAACCAAACCATTTTGAAAGCATAACTCTGCCCCAACTTAACGGAGCAATCGTCATCAAACGAGTTTGCTCCTCTTCACTGCTTTGTTTATACAGTTCTTTTAAACCATTTAATAGGTCATTTGATTCATTAATTTCCAGTGAATGAGGATTTGGTAAATGCAATTGTGGATCATTATCTTCGAGCACATCACATAAGTTTTGTAAATGCCGGTAGACGTCATCGATTTGATTTCGGATTTGTTTAATTCTTCGACTACAAAAACAAGTTAATTTTCGTCTAATTACTCGAAATCAACTTACTCATCCCGAATAGTTTCCATCTTAAGTGCTTGAAACACACGATTCACTTCTTCTTTAGCTGAATCTTTTTTCAATTGTGTATTTATTGTTCGAAGTTCAGAATTGTGTGCCTCTGGAGTTTCAACCAATACTTGTTCTGTGTCAAGACATGTTTTCATAAGGTCAGATAAAGTATTGAAGCACGTCTGACACACTTTATCACCAGCTTGCATTGTTACGGATGCCCATTCAGAATTAAGAATAATGTGAGTGTTCAACAATTTTGCATCACGTTCATCGATTGTTCTTCGACCGACAGGATGTGATGGCTTCGAGCCAGATCGCGTTAGGCTAATATGAGACGGATGAGAACACCATTCTTTCTTTTGGTACGGCATGTTGAGAAATATTCTAAAACTTAGTGTAACACGACCGCACGTTTTTAGTGAAAATCACCAGTAAAATGACTCATCTATCCATGGATTTACTAGTCACATATGAATCATACATACTATAGATCTGTAAATTTTTTTGATCGCTAGTATCCAATCATTGTGCATGGCGACACGATCAATGAATTGTATAGGTATTAAATGCAAAAGTAGCGTGAAACTTGTCTTAGGCGATGTTTAAGTATGTTTTAACAGCCATAGATTATATATTCTTACGCATATGAACCTTTCATATCATATTCAGTAGAAAAAGGAAAAAATTTCAAAGCTATTTTATCATAAAACTCATGCATTTTCCCGCTTAATATAGTGTATAATCTTGCAACGCGTTTATCTCAGCCATTTCGACTTTAAAAAGGAAACCAAAATAGGGTTTTGTAGAGTCAAGTCTGGTCTACAAGATGTGCTAGAGCCGGTCCTTCCAGAATGTAGCCATTTTTCACAGTACTAGTAAACTTTTTTACTAGTAAACTAGTAACCTAGTAGTAAAAATGAAGGTCGAAATTTTTTAACATAGTCTATCTTGTAGAGCTCGTCGAGCTGATCATTTTGATAAAAAAGTTTTTGAAAATTGGTCCATTCTAGACGATGCTAGAGCCAAAATAGTGAAAAACCGGGTTGAAAAAATGACAAATGATTTTTCACGATTTTTACCGTATTTTGACTATAAAATAGGTAAAAATTGACCTATAGGGAAAACTTTTTTTACAAAAATGTTCACCATGAAAAGCTCTACAAAACCAAGTATGAAAAAATAATTTTTGAGAAACTTGTGTTTTTTGTGGTTGACTACCCATGGAAGGACCCAAAAATTTAGTGTAATATAGTGCGGCTCACCCGTTATTAAGCAACCACGCAGTATAAACAATGTTTTTTCTCGGTCGTAGAAATCACCGATAGTTTCTAAGTACGGAAAAGAATAGAAGAAAGGAGAAAAGCCTTTGTTATTTTTACGATATCCAAGGAAATTGTAGAAAATACGTAGTAGTGTAAGGAAATGTTTTACCAGAAAATAAGCGTTTTTTTCTATTTCTCTGATTGACGACGGCAACGACAATCAAAAAAGCACATCCAATACTTGCTTCGTATACCCAATTATTATACCAAAGCTGTTAAATGTCATTCTATGCATGGCCTCTCTCTATCGTTGCTAGCTCAGATATCCCACGAATTGCGGAATATTTGGACAGCACTAATATGATCGTTGATGATCTACTCCAACAACTTAGAAATACTACCAACGTTGAAGAACGAAAGCGTGCGTTCAATGTTGCCGTTGGGAAGATTCGTAAACACTCGTACAAGCATTCGATTTATATCGCATTTAAACTGTTTGGTGATAGTGTTTTTTTTTGTCACTCTGATTCCAAAAACATGTGCATGGTTTAAGCAGTTGTTCGATATTTTTCTAATATGTCCAAAACTTATATATCTGCTAATTACAGCATTATTAAAAGCAATATTTTAAAATTGCTTCAATCAGGAAAAGACCTTGACACGCATTCAAATGATAGGGATATTATGATCCTAATCGAACGTTTATTGGTGTCACCAGCGTCAGGAACCGCAAAATCAATCTGGCCATACCTCGAAGAGTTATTAAAAACGCTGTTGAAAGCATTTTTGTGTGTTAGTAAGCCAGTTATATCCAGTTTATGCAAAACATATGAATTTGTCGGCAAAGAATTTCTTAAATATATTATTCAAGTATGGGGGTGTATTATATTTTGGTTCGAGAAAATTAACGCACAGTTTCGATTCTGGTTTGGAAAAATTGAACTGCAGCTTGAGCCAAGTCTCGAAATTTTTGTAGTCAATCCAGGCGTCAATTAAATCATTATAACATATATTTTTCGAAATTGCTGGTTTTCGAACTCTCACTGTTGATAATACAAACATTATTATTTCATACCCTGCATCCTATCTTTCTGAAGAGAAAAGAGAATATATTCTGATTTTAAACATCCTCTGAGAACGTGTAAACATCGTTTATTATAAACTTATCGGAAAATGCACAATAAATATGTCGATGGAAGTATTAGAGAACATCAAATAAACAAAAAGATAAGGAACGTTCAGCTTCTGCGTCTCTTTAGCTTTTGTCTATCACAATATGCTTTTCCCCTTCGTCTCTATCTCTACTTCATTCATTATTAATAAACTATATTCAACACAAATTTACAAATTACTTTTGCCAAAGAATTTCTTGATTCAGATATTATTTTACCATTATAAGCAAATTCTTCGATCGCTAAGTTTCAGAATATACTCACAGAGAAGATCTTCTAAATTGATGAAAGTTTCCGCTAGTACCAAAAAATCTTCTTTTAGCTTTGAAATACATATCAATGAAAAACAACGATTATGATGATTTATTTCTGATAAAACAAATTCTATGATTGATTCTAATCCTTCTTGCTAGAAATTAGTTGTTGAAGATTCCACCCGACGGGGAAGATGAACACATTATTTGACCCTACCTAATGTAATTTCGTTTTTAAAAATGATATTTTTAATCTTATTTGTTTGTGATGCAAATTGAAATGTTTCATGTTCTTCAACTAAAAGAGGATTTGGCCTGTTCAGCAATATTGAATCGAATTCTAATGTCTTCAAATAGTAAAACAATGACAATGGCGATTGAATTTTGTTAGTTGTTTTAATGGAAGAGTTCGATTAAAACTATGCTGCTAAAAAACATGAAAATATTGGAAACAATTAGGTGAGTAACATTAGAAAAACAGCTCGGACTTCGTGGAATTGCATCGATGTTTCGAATTTCGAGATGATCAAGTTGATTAACACGGTGTTGCAAATATTCGTACAGAAGTTCACAATGTCAACGACTCGAAATTTGTTGAAACAGCAGGGTGCTCTATTGATAATGTATGTAACTTATATACATCTTATTGAAACATATGCTGATTAAAGATGTTGTACAGATACAAACTACTCTCCGAACAATTACTGACTAGAGTAGACACACTAATATTGAAAACTACCAGTTAAGACACCTGCTTTTCTTTCAGATTATATATTTAGTCCATACAAATCATTTTCTCGAAAACAAGCTTTTGTAACTGCATCAAACTGAAATGAAATTTGTATGCATGTTAAATCCAACTTGAATTCATTCATAGTGAAACTGCTTTAGCTGAGATATACACGATGAAACAGTAAAATTAAACTGAAAGCCTTTTCTGAAAATTGCAAAGAATGCAAAATCTTTTTTTGAAATAAAAGAATACGAAGTTCTCAGGACCCATTCTAGTCTGTTATATCTATAGTGTAAGCATTTTGGTTTGCTTTTATACTTGGAGACACTTGCAGATATAGGGAAACGACAACGTCACATAGCAAAAATTGTGTTTCTTCTCAATCCAAGATGATGAATATTTTGGTGGCAAAAAAGGGAAAAATCATCGTATATTCTTAACAATTATGGGCAAGTATCATATAAATGCTCATTATTACATACATCTGTTGGCAGAGATCGCTATTCAATGTTTCACCACTTTGAAATTGTTATCGAACGCTGCGAAAACTTGCCCAGTTTGCATATTCTTTTCCATTCAAGATGAACTGGTTAAGAGTCATTTTTCGAGCGAAATAAACTGAATTTGAGATATCTTCCACATGCTTTGCACTATTCTCGTTGATATATTCTTGTCGGAATCTGTTTTATCTGATAATTGATGTTAAAATAGTTTTCCCCGAAGAACTGTTCGACAGGATCTTCTGTTAATCACTGGTCCATCGATGATTTTCCTTCAATTCCAGTAAAAGTCTCTTTTCATCAGCTAATGTCTGCTTTGATCGAAAATATCATCTTGATGGTGATTGAAATCCGTCGATCTCAGTGTGTTGACTATCGGCTTCTTTCTCAACCAAATAATCCTGATACAGGTCCTTTTTCTGACAATAGCTGATTCATTTACTACGTATTCTAAAGTCATCACCATAACGATGAGAAGTATATAGTGCAAGTAATTCACTCTTATCATCGAGAAGAAGAACATATGCAAGATAAAATTCACATTCGAACGAATGAGAATTGAAGGTTATCATCGAACAGTGTTATAAATAGAACGACAAAGTCCACTATGTACATACACTACCATTCATTGCGAATGAGTTGAAAGAACACCAGCGTGTTCAACAAGTTATTCCGTGTCAGGTTAGTGGTCGTTTTCACCTTTTCACTTCGATTACAGAAGAAAAATCAATGATTGTATTTCTATAGGGTTAAGAATGATTTATAGAACGATTCAACATCTACAATAGTTCCTACATGACTGCAGCAGGAAACCATGAGGTGACTAACCCTACCATCCAAAATGAGACACCTGGTGTCAATGTTCAGCAAATTAACAATAAACTTATGCGTTTTGTATTCGTAAATTGTGAGTTGCACTCAATGTGTTACATCTGTATTATCTCATAATAAAAAAAGCCAGTTAAGTCTTATGCAGAATGATTTTGTCTTTTCGCTGCCGACGAAGTAAAATTCTATCGATGAAGTTCGAAACAAAAACTGTGAAGTTCAAACATACATTCTCTCCTCGTGACTATTTTCAATAGATTAATCTGTCACTCCGCATCTTTGTACATTATTTGTCATTGGGGAGAAAAATCTGATGAAATATTTTGCAAAGCACATCAACTACGAGTGTTTTATTTTTCTTGTATTATGAATTATTGCAGACAACATATATTTGTTCGTTTATATCAGAGTCCCTTCGCTTCCCAGAGAATTTCTTTCTTCGCATTAATCCACCGTAAATGACCCATATCCGATATTACCAAGCAGAACGGTCCTCCCTTACCTCCATTATGAGTGCCACTACCCCATATTGCTTCATTAGATGAATAGACATGCAGACTACGATCTCTTTGAAGTTTAAGTTCGATTCCCAGTATTAATTTTTGATTTGCAAGCCAGATTGAAGATGAAGTGACATTTCCATACTTGTATGCTCTATAGATACCGAACTGACCATTCAATAAGCCAGCTGCATATGTTTGTGACGTCGGCGAATACAGAAACTCGTTGTCAAATAAACTTTTATCTTTATTGTCAGTGCAAAGAGGTGATAGTACACCTGAAATCAAAGAAAAGATATTTCTGTGCATAAGTCATCGTGCTCAAATCTCATTTGTCTTTCGACTAAACGATTACCTGGTGTACTTGTTGTTGATGCTGTACTGAATGTATTGGGTGTTTGTTTTGATGGATCATCCACTGCATCTGAGTTTTTTGTCGTTAAGGGTTTTATTCGAAGAGCAATTGTTACTGCAGTCAAACCTATTACCACGATCAGACATGACACCAGTAATGCTCGTTTTCGTATAATTCGAAATCTGAAGCAAATACCTTCTTCAAGCTTTTATTCGATGCGAAAAAGGAAATAGGTGCAACCTTGCTATTCGATCAATTGATGGTTCAATTGTGTCATTGTCACTTGAAGGAAACTATTAAAAATGAGAGAAAAGTTGGTTTGATCGTCCGATTGCACAGATATTACATTATTAGTATCGGTATTCTCTGCGTTCGTCGGTGTTATTTTAGTCATGTTAATAGAGTTTAAACAGTGATCATCAAAATAAGTGTATGAATAAAAAATGCATCAGATAAAATTTTAATCATGTTTCTGCATTTATTGACGATCTGCGAAATATGTAAGTATTCTCTAATCGACTATTTCATACCATTGTGCAAATACTTATGAAGCGGAATTCTACAATTCAATGTTGAGTTCACCAAATCATATAGTTCAAGCGCGTGTTTCATATGTCTATAAAATAATTCGATATATGACCATTGACTTGTCATTGAAAAGTACCAGATAAGAAATCCATTAAAACGAACGCCATGTGAGTTAACCTCGCCACGTTATAAATAGAATGAAAAAGTCGATCAGTTACATGTAGAGTTTCATTCATTGACAATATGCTCTTTAAGAACACCAGCTGTTCAATGACTGACTTTGTGTAAAGTAAGTCATCGTTTTCTTCTTTTCACTTCATCAAAAATAGAATAACTCATGATTTCATGAATGATATTCTATATTTTCAGGTCCCAATATGACTTATATAAAACTACGAACATATGTATAGAGCCTTGTCGAGCCATACTCGGGAAATCATAAAGTCACTTGTACTTCTTGTGTCTTAAAGATAAAAATAGACTTTAGGTCATCATTATACTCCTTAGATTTTTGAAATTCTGAAGTTGTAAACTGTGACATACGCTATCAAATAAGACAAAGATACGAACTTCGCGCTCATTGTTGTTTCCGATACTTTATGCCCTTCATCAGTTTTTGAGCTCAGAAATGGTTGAATTCAATCTGGATAACGTGATTATTGAACCGACCTGATTTCATCGAAAAGTGGGATATATCCGTTGTTTTGTTGTCCTCGGTGGGCGTGTTAGAGATATTGAATAAGACGAAACAAAACTCAGACTACCTTGCTTTTTGCTCGCTCGATAATTTAATTGTATCGTTGTGTTATTCCGATGAAACTATCGAATATAATCAAACAAAAAAACATCATTTCATCTCAATCTCTGCTATTGAAAACATGTGGAAATTAAAAACTAGAGCAACTGACTTCTTTTCTACATTTATTACTTAAAAATTGTAATTTATTTAAAATATATTGTGCGTCTATGTTTTATGAAAAAGCGAGCCTTATGAAAAATTGGAATCGAGCAATGTGCAGTAGTTTATTAAGATGAATAATAAGTCCATTGAACTCGACCACATTGCGCACGATTATTTTTTGCTTGTTCAATGAAGTCATCACTGATATGTCCTGTGTAAATCATTCCAGTTGGCAAGGTTAAACGACCTTCGGCATTTCTTTCTCCATTTTTCCATTCGCCTTCGAATTTCAGATTATTACCGTAATATTGAACGCCTTTTCCATGTTTTCGATTCTTCTTCCATCTTCCAGAATACTTTTGTCCATCAGCTAAAGTCTCAGTTCCTTCTCCATTTCTTTCATTGTTGTCCCAATCTCCTTCATATCGATCACCATTTTTCTTCGTTTCCGTTCCTTTGCCCTGTCGAATATCCTTCACCCAATCTCCTTCGTATCGATCACCATTTTTCTTCGTTTCTGTTCCTTTGCCATGTTTGGAATCGTCATCCCAATCACCCTCATATCGATCACCATTCTTCTTAGTTTCCGTTCCTTTGCCTTGTCTGGAACCATCATCCCAATCTCCTTCATATCGATCACCATCTTCGTCTATTACAGTACCTTTTCCATTCTTCTCGTCGTTTTCCCAATTACCTTCATATTTATATCCATTACTCATAGTCAAAGTCCCATATCCATGTTTCTGATTATTTTTCCATTGTCCTTCATATCGATCACCATCTTCGTCTATTTCAATACCTTTTCCATCTTTCATACCGTTTTTCATTTCACCTTCATAACGACTACCGTCGGGATCAATATAAACACCATCGCTTCCTTGTTTATCATCTTTCCATTGTCCTTCGAAGCGCCGACCATCAGACCAGATGTAAACACCTTTTCCATGTTTCTTATCGTTTTTCCATTCGCCTTCATACCGGTCATCATCAGTTGTAACTTCGATACCTTCTCCACTTTTAACGTTATCCACCCAATTACCTTCGTAGCGACGACCATCTGACCACGTAAACGTACCTTTTCCATGCCGTTTATCATCCTTCCATTCTCCGCTGTGTTCATCGCCGTTGGGCCAGGTGAAAACACCTTCTCCGTGTTGTTTATCATCTTGCCACTGACCTTTATATCGACGACCATCGGGCCAAGTGTAAACACCTTGTCCACATTTTTTCCCGTCGTCTAAATCTCCTTCATAGTTTGGATCGAGAGCTGTGGCAACTAAAATACAAACTTCCGATTCATTCTCTGCTTTATCGAAGACACTTTACTTTTTTCAGAATTTGGTATTAACAGTTGATAGTAGTCTTTCTTATTCTTGCAGCTAAAAAACAACGATGTAATATTATATAAAGAGTTCCAGGAAAGATGCTTTTACCCATTAACGAATTCCTCTTTTGTAATTTTGCCATTTCGTTGTTTATCGCAAGCATCCAAAATCTTCTTTGCGAGAACTTTCGCATTCGCTGCTTCTAACGATTGACCGAGAAGATCACCTGTTGCCGTTAACATATGAAGTATTTCTTTCTGATCAATTTTCCCCGATTTATCATAATCGAACACATCGAAAGCCTATACAAAACAGAATTTTTCTCAGATGTTTTTCCAAAAGAAACTTCTCCATACCATACGAAGACTTTCTTCGACATCATCGGATTCATGTGCATGCATCGCTTTGACATATTCTGTAAAATTCATCGCTCCGGTGTTGTCTGAGTCGAATACGCCGAATGCATAGCGACAGTAATTATTCACCTTTCCACTACAATCACAAGAAAACATGTTTGAAAAGAAATATATCGATCCGAACTTACGTGGGATGTAATTTTTGAAAGCAACTAGTAAAAGTTTCTCTCGTCATTTTTCCATTCGGACTAAAACGAGAAGAATGAATACAATCGAATGAATGAATCAGTTTTTTTTTCACTCACCACAGTACGACGAATTCTTCATACATTTCTTTTAGTTTGTCTTCATCTAGACTATCGATTTCATGTAGAAGATCATCGATTTGCTGCGGCGTTAGTTCTAAAAACCACGAGTCGTAAAAACCTTCATCATTTAGTTCCCTTACCTAATTCCTGACGAAGTGCTCTTTCCTTAGCATGGTTTTCCTCTTCTTCTCGTTTGGCTTGTTTTTCTCGTTCAGCTCGCTCTTTCGCTTGAATATCTTCCAACATCTCCGTGTCTGCTTTGGTTGTCAATCGACCTTTGATACTCGTCGTTGCCAATTGATGATGAAATCTTTGCAATGAAATTGTAAAACCTTTGGAGATTTCTGATCGACGAACAATCGCTGCATCAATATTCTTTACTTGTCGAATTTCACCTTGAACAGTTTTGCTTTTCGATGACGAACTTGAATTACTCGCGGAGGTGTCCTTCAATTTGGATTGTTCGTTCGAGAATATTTCATGATCTTTATTCGCCGAACTATTCGCGTTATCGAAATTCGTCGATTGAGAATTGGAACTACTCGTATTGAATCCACCACCGAATCCTGCTATCGTTGCATTCAATCCAAAACTGCTCGATGTACTCGTTGATTGACCGCCAGCTTTACGGTTCGAGTCACTTTTTTCGTGCAACACATCTGACGAATCCGCCGATGATGATTGGTCAATGTCGTGATGACTTGCTGCTGAACTATCTGCTTCGTTCGACGACGTTAAGTTAATAATATTTGCTTTGAGATCATCACTGATTTCCATATCATTGTTTTTCATTTGCATGATGTCATCCATACTGAATTTTTGAAAACCACTCGATGACATCGCTCGCGCGATTTCCTGTTGAATCAAATCTTGTCCAAATGACGATCCACCAACTCCGATGTCTTCGACAACCCGCAATTGTGTACTAACACTCGCAGTGATCTTATCCATGACTGATCGACTGACTACCATGCTGTCGGCTTCACTCTTTCCGAACACTTGCTTTTCCAGATTGATTCTGTTGATATCCTCCGCACTGATCGTCAGTGCGGCACGAGCTGTCGACGTGCCACTAAGACTGTAGTCGTAACGCAAGACGATGTCATGATCACGTGGGTGATCGAGTTTCGAGGTAATTTCGTTGATTTCATTTGAATCTTTGATTTCGAAAATGATTCGCATCGGATGCAATTCTTTGTTATCGACCAAGACACCATAGTATGTTTTCGGAACACCGTCCATGGGAACTGTTAATTGTGCCATAAAGGTTTGAAATGGACAAATCACAAAATTATCTGCTGAAAATTCTAGTCCATAGATTTGTTCAGCTCGTTTGGCCAATTGTTCTTTATGAGTTTCTTCGAGAAGGCATTCAAGTGTGATTTCGAGTTCGTGCAAACTTGGCCGAGCCTCGTAGATTTGATTCGTTTCGGGGTTCAGATGAAATCGGATGATACCAGCCGTATGCCATCGACACTTTTTGATTGTTTTGTCGTCTGGCGTCGTTGATCCATCCGCAAAACCGTTGGTCGTTTTTCGTGTTAATTGCGTTGGATACGCAACAACTTGATGGATACGTGATGTTTTACCACGTTTGATAGTGATCGGATGACTCAATTCTGCACCATCGACAATCAAATCTTGTGTGTTCGAATTCGCCATTTTTTGAAACGATTTTCATGTATTTAGACTGTTGCTCGATAGTATTTATACGTATATGAATCCACTATTTATGGTTTTATTCCATTCAATAACAACTTCTTAAAATCAAATCTCTCAGCTAATAATTATAATATATTTACTTCTTGTGTGAATATTCCCTGTGTATTTAAGTTTATTCTCTGTTTGTGATCGAAATGATATGGGATAAATATATTCCAAAACCCTCGTTTCAAACTTTGATGTTTTTCATCATTGTTGATCGACGTCTGTATTGAAGATGGGCTTTTTCCCTTGTGTAATTCGAATCGATTGCTTTGAGTACGATAGAACTGACTTTCTGTAAGAGGAAAAAAACTTTTTGATAAGTAGAACGAATTCTTCTCCTTTTATTTGAGAATAGTGATACTAAATACGAAGTAAAAAGATGATTTATGTCCATGGAATTTTATGCTTTGGCTCTAAATTTCGATGACCACGACATGTTTTCACTCGTGATAATATGAAATCTACATAAGAATTCATTTGCAGAGTTAAATCAGCAAGTCTTCTTTGAATAATAGATAAACATCAATATTTTGATCAGTCGACAACATATGAATAAATTCGGATGTTAATTTCGTAAATCTATAAGTTGAGCCCATGACTAAATGCACACAATTGAATCTCTTCGAAATTCTATACATAGGAAAGTGCTCCGTATGAAAAATTAAAAAAACAAGGAAAAACCCACACTTCAATGGCGTATCATACGACAAAACAGAAAGGTGAAGGGGACAAAAAACTTCTTTGCACTTCAGTAAGTGTGTTGTCCTTCTTCATTCAAAACGCGTGCAAATAAAGACATGAAAAAGTTTATAATGTAATGTATACTAAATCAATGGAAAATATTGACTTTCATGAAGAAATAAGCTATTTGTACAGTGAAAATTCTATATGTACTATTTGGTAATAGACGATTAACATAGGAGATAACACGAGCCAATGATCATTCAGCATAGAAAATGTTCACTTCTATTGTCGTTTCATTACGTAATCAAGATGCATATGCAGTAATTCTAATTGATCAAACTTCAAATGATATGTTCTTGGCGAATATGTACACAAAAGATGTTTTTATTGTATTTGCATGGTCAAATCATTGATTATGCTTAATTCCACATAATTCGATTCGTTTTGTAAAGTTCTTCTCGATGTCGGACAAAAAATTATCAATTGCTTTCAAGAATACAACAGAACTTTTGGTATGACTGAAATAAATCATCGTACATTTATTCGAATGAAATCGACAGTTTTACGAAGGAAAGATTTTTCAAATTCATATATCACAAGAAATATTTGCTAAACAAATCGATGAAAAATCCGGTTTTTCATATTTCTCATTAACAAATAAAGTATTACTGGCACATCCAGGTCCCGGAGTACAATGTCGAAATTCTTGGATTCGAAATCCATGATTTTGTAAAAGATCCGTTATATTCGGTATTTTCGAACTATTTTCTATCAGAAGAGAATGTACATGAATATTCCAATCCATTGTAAGCAAAACCGATAATTCTGCACCTACGACATCCAGATTAAAGAAATCGATATGTGTAATTCCAATAGCAGATAAATAAGTTCCAATTGGAACATACAAGGAACTCGTTGGATTTGTTTACTGTGCTTATAAAAAGCTTTTTTGAACGATTCGTCCATAGATTTGATATCACCAGCTAAAGCATTTCCTTCACCCTAATTGTTAAATCGAAAGATTAAATTAAGGATTTGAATGTTCGTCTTACCAACATGAGAATTTCGGTCTGTGGGAGTGAACAAATTGCAACTGGAATCTTCGCTGTTCTCTTTCGATCAGCAGGAAACAATCTCTTAACATTTTCCGGTTGCGCTTCGATCAACACTCCCCGCCAATCAAATATTCGCTCGAAAAATAATGTATTACTATAAGTAATTCCATCTAAAGCGCCATTTTCCACAAATATGCCGGGATTTTCCGACGTAAGATTCTCTTTGAAGGTTGTTTTATGCAATTCGATGTCTTCGCCACATTGTGAATAATAACCTGATCTACTCTGAAAACTCGGACATGGGCAACTCCAAATATAAGTGACGAAGACGCAACGGATTGAAGCGATTTTCCGTAGTATTTGATAAAGAAAACTCTCTCGATTCCGATCTACTAGTATTCGATTGCAATTTTCCGAAGACTATACACGAAAAATACGGCCAACCATATGATGATTATTAATAACAAGTAGCGCTCGTCGTGTGTCGACTCACTTAACCCTCGACTGTGGAAAAAAGATACTTTTGTTCTGTCGCAAATGTGAGACAAATTGATCTAACAGTTTTGAATACGGAGAAACAATTCAATTGTTTTTTTACAAAAATTCAGTATTTTGTTTTCGAAAGTTACTAAATATATCTGCGCAAAAACATGGGATTTCGAACAATTCTTCCATATTTTTAGGAAAGAATCGGCAATGTTTCGATTTCATCGGATAGAGCAAGCAAAGTTCGATAGATTATACCGAAGAATCGGTGGCTCTTCACATCAGAAATGAGGCATTTCTATCACCTAAAAACAACAATTGGTGCATCCCTAATCATAAAACAAGAGATGAGACACGAATTAACTTGACCACATTCATGTTTGTCTTCGTTTTATTCGTATTTTCATTTACATTAATGAAAAAATGCGTTTTGTTTGTACAGAAATNACCATAGTATGTTTTCGGAACACCGTCCATGGGAACTGTTAATTGTGCCATAAAGGTTTGAAATGGACAAATCACAAAATTATCTGCTGAAAATTCTAGTCCATAGATTTGTTCAGCTCGTTTGGCCAATTGTTCTTTATGAGTTTCTTCGAGAAGGCATTCAAGTGTGATTTCGAGTTCGTGCAAACTTGGCCGAGCCTCGTAGATTTTATTCGTTTCGGGGTTCAGATGAAATCGGATGATACCAGCCGTATGCCATCTACACTTTTTGATTGTTTTGTCGTCTGGCGTCGTTGACCCATCTGCAAAACCGTTGGTCGTTTTTCGTGTTAACTGCGTTGGATACGCAACAACTTGATGGATACGTGATGTTTTACCACGTTTGATGGTGATCGGATGACTCAATTCTGCACCATCGACAATCAAATCTTGTGTGTTCGAATTCGCCATTTGTTGAAACGATTTTCATGTATTTGGACTGTCGCTCGATAGTATTTATATATGAATCCAGTATTTATGGTTTTATTCCATTCAACAAAAACTTCTTAAAATCAAATTTGTCAGCTAATAATTATCATATATTTGCTTTTTGTGTGAATATTCCCTGTGTATTTAAGTTTATTCTCTGTTTATGATCGAAATAATATGGGATAAATATTCCAAAATCCTCTTTTCAAACTTTGATGTTTTTCATCATTGTTGATCGACGTCTGTATTGAAGACGGGCTTTTTCCCTTATGTAATTCGAATCGATTGCTTTGAGTACGATAAAACCGACTTTCTGTAAGAGGAAAAAACTTTTTCGATAAGTAGAACGAATTCTTCTCCTTTCAGTTGAGATTAGTGATACTAAATACGAAGTAAAAGAGATGATTTATGTCCATGGGATTTTGTGCTTTGGCTCTAAATTTCGATAACCACGGCATGTTTTCACTCGTGATAATATGAAATCTATATAAGAATTCATTTGCTGGGTTGAATCAGCAAGTCTTCTTTGAATAATAGATAAACATCAACATTTTGATCAGTCGACAACATATTAACAAATTCGCCTGTTAATTTCGTAAATCTATATGAACTGAGTTTATCACTAAATGCACACAATTGGATCTCTTCGAAATTCTATACATAGGAAAGTACTCCGTATGAAAAATTTAAAAAAAAAAACAAGGAAAAACCCACACTTCAATAGCGTATCATACGACAAAACACGAAGGTGAAGGGGACAAAAAACTTCTTTGCATTTCAGTAAGTGTTGTCCTTCTTCATTCAAAACACGTGCAAATAGAGACATACAATAATGTAAGGTATACTAAATCAATCGAAAATATTGACTTTCATGAAGAAATAAGCTATTTGTTCAGTGAAAATTCTATATGTACTATTTGGCAATAGACGATTAACATGGAAGATAACACGAGCAAATGATCATTGAGCATAGAAAATGTGCACTTCTATTGTCGTTTCATTGCGTAATCAAGATACATATGCAGTAATTCTAATTGATCAAACTTCAAATGATATGTTCTCGGCGAATATGTACACAAAAGATGCTTTTATTGCATTTACATGGTCAAATCAATGATTATTCTCAATTCCACATAATTCGATTCATTGTGTAAAGCTCTTCTCGATGTCGGGCAAACAATTATCAATTGCTTTGAAGAATACAACAGACTTTTTGGTATGACTGAAATCGACACAGTTTTACGAAGGAAAGATTTTTCAATTTTATCTATCGCAAGAAATATTTGCTAAACGAATCGATGAAAAATCCGGTTTTTCATATTTATCGTTAACGAATAAAGTATTACTCGTACATCCAGGTCCCGGAGTACAATGTCGAAATTCTTGGACTCGAAATCCACGATTTTGTAAAAGATCCGTTATATTCGGTATTTTCGAACTATTTTCTATCAGAAGATAATGTACATGAATATTCCAATCCATTGTAAGCAAAACCGATAATTCTGCACCTTCAACATCCAGACTAAAGAAATCGATATGTGTGATTCCCATAGCAGATAAATAAGTTCCAATCGGAGCACAAGGAACTCGTTGGATTTGTTTACTGTGCTTATGAAAAGCGTTTTTGAACGATTCGTCCATAGATTTGATATCACCTGCTACAGCATTTCCTTCAACCTAATTGTTAAATCGAAAGATTAAATTAAGGATTTGAATGTTCGTCTTACCAACATGAGAATTTCGGTCTGTGGGAGTGAACAAATTGCAAATGGAATCTTCGCTGTTCTCTTTCGATCAGCAGGAAACAATCTCTTAACATTGTTCGGTGGCGCTTCGATTAAAACTCCCCACCAATCAAATGTTCACTCGAAAAAAACGGCTAACCACATGATTATTAATAAAAAGATGCAAGTAGAACATTTCCTTGTGAACATAGAAGAAATATAGGTAAAAGAAGTGTGGTGTTACTGCATAAGAACGCACAAGAGTCAAATTTTCTTCGATTAATCGCCTTCTTTTGTAATTGCGTGTCAGATATATTAGGAAAAGGAAAAAAGAAATGTCGAACAATTTAAGTAGTGTAATATGAATATTCAACTGAGGATGATGGTCATACTACTCGCTCAGTTTATCATTGTAGTTGGTTATATTTCCAGAGCAAATTGTGTCAAAAGGAAAAATGGTGAAGCATCTTGAAGGTATCTTTACTGCTCTTCTAAATCTAATTGACGATCATCTCCTTCACCATTGGTGTTCAACTTTGAAATATTCTTTCACAAATGAGTGTCAGTTCATTTTATTTGAATTTGTGCATGAAAACAAAAACAAAGCAGAAAGTTATTTCGCCGCTATCATCGTGTTTCCTGATTCTTCCGTTCGCATTGGTTTTCCAGTACTGAAAGCATAAACTTTCCAAAGAAGTTTTCTTGTTTGTTTTCTAAATGATGGAGATGTCAAAATATAAATATAAAACGGGAGAGCCGTGTTGAAATACATTAGAAATGATTGAGTCATATAATTAATAAACGATTCGATTTGTTTTCGATCTTTTGATTTGGTCGCACTACTTGTAATCATATTATAAACAAGATAGATTGAAAATGGCAGTGTGCTTAACACGTAGAATAAAACTTCAACTAAAACCATTT
>CAJNOJ010000688.1:0-31120 GCA_905250025.1 Adineta ricciae | reverse complement strand
TAACAAAGTCAACAGAAGATACTGAATCAGTTACTGATTCACCGACGTCAATCAATGATGTTAATGAAGTAAATAGTGAACAAGCTCTGAATGAATGTCTAGATTCATCTGTTATTATTATTAATGATGAACTGGAGAAACATTTACCTACTTCATCGATTGATAATCAATCAAAAGAATATTTATCACAATGTGCATTAGTCTGTTGTACGTCACCAACAGTATATACACCTACGAATGAGTTCGAATTGGAATCAACTTTGGGAAAAGACAAACGATCCTGTCGAGCAGCATGGTTCACTCCGTATTCATGGCTTACTTTTTGCAAAGTACGTTTTATTGAAAGAAGAATATTACGTTTTTTGAATAATTTCTGATATATAGACAACAAAAAAAGTGTACTGCTTCTATTGTCGAGCTGCAGTGAATCAAAAATTACATCAACTGAATAACTTATCAATACAAACGTTATTGATAACTTCAGGATTTTCTGATTGGAAAAACGCTCTTCGTGCACTTTCTCAACATAACAGCAGCAGATTTCATTCCGAATGTTTATATGTGGTACAACAACAATCAAAGCCGTCAGTCATCACACAGCTTGATACGGTAGCTAAACAACAGCAAGAACAAAGACGACGATTGTTACTGGTAGAAGTTTCATCGTTGCAGTACCTTTTACGACAGGGAATAGCTTTCCGAGGTCACAATGAGGAAGATGAAAATCTATTCCAATTAATGCGATTGAGAAGTGCCGATATTCCAGGTCTTGATCAATGGTTAATTGATAGGAAGTATTTGTCTCACGACATCATCAATGAATTAGCCAAAGAAATGTCGCTGATGATTTTACGAAATATATGTCTCGAGGTAAATCTTAAAGTCGGACTTTACGTTGTATATTCTTGTGTTTATATATACTTCAGATTTCGAAACGACCTTTTTTTGCTCTCATTTGTGATGAATCAACTGATGAATCGGGGAAAACACAACTGAGCGTTGCGAGTCGATCAATAGATGATTGTTTTGGTATACACGAAGACTGTCTTGGTCTTTATGAATTGGAGTCTCAAAATGCTGCACACATCACAACAGTCATTCTTGATGTTCTTCTTCGTTGCAATTTGAACATCAATGCTTGTCGTGGTCAAGGATACGATGGTGCAGCAACGATGAGTGGTATACATGACGGTGTAGCTGCTAATATTCTTCGAAGACAAAAGAAAGCGTATTTTGTTCACTGTAATGCGCATAATCTTGATTTAGCTTTACAAGATTTATCGAAACAATCCATTGCTATGAATGTAGCTATTAATATTACCAAAGATATAGTTAATTTCGTACGAAGATCACCAAAACGTTTGAATATTGCTGAAAGACTCTCTCACGATTTATCTATTAATTCTTCTCAACTAAAGCCTCTGTGTCCAACTCGTTGGACTGTTCGAGCAGCATCTATGAACTCATTATTATCTAATTATCAGTTGGTGAAATCTGTAATGCAAGAAGTAGTTGATCAAAAAGATCCAAGTGCAATCAAAGCAGCTGGATGGTTACATCAAATGGAGAATTTTCAAACATTTTTTGGTCTGAAACTAGGTAAAGATTCGCTAATATTCCTTAGACAAATGAAGCCTACTTCCATTTTTGAGTTAGACACTTTTTTGAAAACACCTTTAACTTTTTTATCTGATTAGGACATCTTATTTTCGTGGCTAGTGAAGAAGTATCATTCTCATTACAACGTGTAGAAAATTCTTTACACGATGTGCTTTGTGCTGTCAATTTTCTCATTGATTATCTTAATCGTATCAAATCCGACCGGTATTTTGGAACTTTCTATTTAAAAGTGATGACTGAATCAGAATATTTAACAGATGAACCACAATTACCACGCATTCGTCGACCACCTTCTCGATTCATTTCTGATACCACAATAATACCTCAACCACCACAAACATGTGCCGATCTGTACAAAAAACAGTATCAAAATGTTATTGATGAAATACTTAAAGCATTGAATAATCGGTTTAAGCAATCTATTTTTTCTCAATTATGTCAAGCGCAAGAATTTTTAATTATGATTGTGAATGGTTGTGATACTATTACTGTTGAGAAGATTTGCTCGGAAATTCATGATTTTATTGTCGATGATGTTGATTGTGATAGGTTGAAACAGGAATGTACAATGATTTTTGACTTTTTCCAAACAGTTATTCGTGACAATGAAATGGGAATCAAACAAGTAACAAAAATATCGCCGATTATTGATGTATTCAATGCACAACCAATTGGAAAATCAATATTTCACCAATACAGCCGCCTCTTACAGCTTTATCTGACAGTGCCAGTGACTACCGCTATGGCAGAACGCTCCTTCTCTGTGACGAACCGAATGAAGACATGTTTGCGATCAACAATGACTCAAACTCGTTTAAATAGTGTGTTTTTGACACATATATATAAAGAAAAGACAGATTCTCTTGACTTAAAAAATCTTTGTTCAACTTTTATATCCAAGAATGAACAAAGAAAGCTATTTTTTGGTGTCTTTTAGTCGTTTCTGTTTCTTTATAACCGTTTTAGTTTCTAAGTGGATTCAATAAAAAGCCGATTTATATTCACTTCGTTGTTTTAACAAAAACTGACAACAGAGAAAAAAATTTGAGCCTCACCCAGATTCGAGACGCTCCGCCGCCACTGACTCAGAATCTTATGCTCTTTCTCTCTGAATAGAGGAAATTTTTCCTCACGAGAGTGGCAGATTCATGCTCAAATTCGACGGTGTGCTTTATTTAATTTTAAAATATATGTATGAAATACTCTGATATCTAACGAGTTTCCTAAAAAACGATGAAACTGATCATGACAAGTCTCACCCTCAAGATACGTAACTTATCTATTATGTCATATTAGCACAAAGAACAAATCCAATATCTTGGAAATCGCTAAAGTGCATCATATGCGCTCATCTGCATCTTTCTATTTTTTCTTCATGCTTTATGTTTTCAGTTTTCCTTCTCTTCGATTTCATTCTAAGGATATTTTTGTTCTCTAAGTTCCATTAAGAAGCATTGCAAAACTTTTGCCGGCCGCTCAGCAGCAGCAGCAGCATGAACAATGTATTTTATGTCTTTTCGCCGCGGCATAGTGGCCTACCGGTCGAATGGCTGAGCGCCAGAGCAGCCGACCGACCGACAAAAATTTTGAAATACTCTCTTATGAATAAAAGGTGTTAGATAAATTCTGCTTTTCAGATCTTTATTGTCGAGAGGATTACGTATTATAGAAATAAAAATGAAGAAACAGAATTCTGCCAATATTCATCAGTACAATTCAGCACTATTCCAACTATAACCAGATTCACCATATCCACCAGCAACTAATATTTTACCATTTGATAATATGGATGCTGTATGACTGTATCGTGGAACACTCATATTTGTTGTCATTGTCCAAGTATTTGTCAATGGATCATATGATTCAGCGCTGTTGAGAGAAACACGATTATTACCAAATCCACCAGCAACTAATATTTTACCATTTGATAATATGGATGCTGTATGATATTTTCGTGGAACACTCATATTTGTTGTCATTGTCCAAGTATTTGTCAATGGATCATATGATTCAGCGCTGTTGAGAACAACATCATTATTACCATATCCACCAGCAACTAATATTTTACCATTTGATAATATGGATGCTGTATGACCGTATCGTGCAACACTCATATTTGTTGTCATTGTCCATCCTAAACAGGAAAAAGAAGTGAAGAAGTGAATTTTCCCTCATAGCAACTTTAAACTAAATCATATAAATAGTTTATCGATCTACGAATCATATATAAAATTACTTAATGACTTTATAATTGATTGTTTATGTTATCTTTTAGATATCAAATCAGAATAATATTAAAAAAACATCAATGTATAAGGAGTTGTAGAAAGGTTGTCCAATTCGATTCAGAATACATATCAATTTTTTGCGGATTGATTTCTGATGAAATAAATGTTAAAACAGTATCAGGTCGATCGTATACGGTTTCGTACACGAAGACCATAAACGATCGCTTTTTTTCTCCGTATACAATCGTCTACGATCGCGCTTTGTTTGACCTGGTTATAAACACACTCCAAATACACGAAAATCTTTGCTAAAACAGAATGTAATATCTTCGTTTGTAACTAGCAACAAAATTTTATTTCTGCATTTTTTCAAAACTCATGTAGATCAAAAGAAAATCGATTTACTCGCTACAATGCGGGGCTGAGGGTGAGCGATCCAAAGGAGGTCGACGAACGATTAGTCGTTTGTTCGTGAGGCTTTCTGTGAATAAATCGGGCGAGGGCAAAAGGCGTTTTGAGAAGTGGCTAACTAATTCAGTTGGAGAGTTGGAAGTAGTTTTTATGTTATTTTAGGATTGGTGACTAATGTCATCACATCCTTTCAGTAGAGGGTCAACGAATCTCTAGAATAAGCGTTTCTTATTATAAAACTTATTGACATGTCGAGCAATGTATAAGAATGTATTTTTTACTAAGTTTCCAAGAAAATGTTTATCTTTGAGTCTGATCGCATTGTTAACTCGATAAGAGGTCTAAAAGAATCAAGTTTAATCAGTCAATAAACAGGGGAATAAAGCAGGTGAGCAGATCAATGAAATTCGATTTAATCGGTGCTCAAAACTGCAAAAAGATAGCAGCATTGTTCTACAAGATAATAGAGTAGAAATTTTCGGAAATGCTCATCGGTAAGGTGGGTGTGCCATGTATGAGTGTAGGGGAAAAACAAGGATGTAAATGCGGGTATTTATTCTTCTTTGAAACTCTTATCTTTACCTACACCCTCAACGCAGAGTCTGATGGGACGATGTTTTCTATCCTGTTCCCGTTTAAACCCGTTTTTTCACACACATTTCAAATGAGATACTATTCGATCTCATTGCATGCTAGTATTATTTGTCGACTGAAATGCGACGTTCATGTGTACATTCCAATATTTGTGCCAATTAGGTGCTATATTAAACTAATTTGTGAAGTGCAAGGCAGAAATATTTAGTGAAGACAGATAAAACAAATGACACATCGAAAATGAAACGAGAGAAATGATCAAAGATAAGGCCAATAGAGACAAATGAATATGGTGAGGGACTCAGAGTTCGGCCGAGTACAGTACAGGGTACTACAGTACATAGACTTTTTACTTCGCAAATACACTTAGTACTTAGAATATCAAGTATTTTACTTGAGTACAGTTACTGTAGTACAGTACTAAATACTGATATACTACAGCCCTTGTACTTTAGTATATGTACTACAGTATTGTTACTTTAGTACTTGTACTACAGTACATTGTACTAGTATCGAAAAAAGTACATGTACTTATAATAAAAATATTATTTGTCGCTGTAATAATTATTTCTAGCACTTATACTAGCTATATGCAGTTCTTACTGACATCTATAGGAGGAATATAATGTTAGAGATGAAAATCTATCGATCACTTAATTCATTGTTACAGGTAATAATATTTTTATTTAATTTCTAGCAATAATAATTAAATAAATATAGGCATTTATTGTTTTTTGTTTTATAAAAAGACGATTTGTTCACTGTTGATTCATCATACTAATAAAAAATTTTATTTTTCGTTTCAGTATTGCACTTCATAATTATATGATGTTCTAAACGATGTTCCAATTCATCCTATGAATATATTTTACAAAAGTATAAAAATTCGAACGATTAAGCAAATGTACTTATAGGAAGTACTAAGTACCGTACTCAGTGCACATGTTCTGTAGTACCTGTACTAAAGTATATTGTACTAAAGTATTAGTATTCGAGTATCAGTACTTAGTAAAAAATATAAATACGTGTTTCAAGTCCATGTACTGAAAAAATATACTAAGTAACTGAAATTTTTTGAGGAAAAAGTACAAAAGTACAAGGTACCGTACTTAGTATCCAAACTCTGTGAGGGACAAAAAAGCAACGAAGAGATCCTATGATTGAGAAAAATAGATCTAACAGTAAAATCATAACACTTTGCACATTAACAGCATCCAGATAGAAAGTAATTTTTCCTCGACACTGAATTTATTTGTTATGTATCCTAAGTATTTCTGTTAATGATCAGACTATTTTAACTCTGCTTGAACACACTTGTTCATGTTTGTCACTAGGTCGCGAAAATTTTCATCCCGATCCCAATCTCGTCGGGATCACGATCGAGATTCCGAGCAGTATCTCAATGAATCGTAAATCGGGTTTCCAATTCTGATCTCGGCGGAATTGCGACCGGGATCGAGACAATCCCGCTGGACCCTACCTCCACAAAATAGCAGTTCAATAGTCGAAATGAAACTGACCTATCTCCAATTTCATCTATAAATATATATGTCTCACATCTCTAGTAAAAAATTCAAAGTACAGTATATAAATCTATACTTTATGAAAGGATTCTGTAATCAAATGATTACTGTTCTTCTTAATATGCAATTTTAATTAAGTATGGAATAATAGCGAATATAAAATTAACGGAAGTATAACTAATTTATAATCATCATGTCAAATAATTAAGAAATATTGATCTAAAGCTTACCTGGCGTCACAGTTGTAGTGGTCGACGGTGCTGTTGTTGTTGTTGATGTAGTATTGGTTACTATATATTAATAAAAAACATATGTCTAAAATATTTATCTTTAGTGTTAGATACAATGAAGTATAGGACTCAGCGAATTGAAGTTTCAGTTGAATTTAATTAAGCAGATATTCAGAATGCAAAGACGCTGTTGTTTATTATAAATAGCCGCTTTTCCCCCTTCTGTACTTACAAAAAAAGATAGATATCACATACGAAACATGATATAAGAATGCTTTTTATCTAATAAATATCGTTTATTCTGTTTGCATCATGCTATATCTATTTTTTAAATATTACTCATTCCCATCATCGTTCACACATCAACAGTAATGTTATATACAGTGTAATCCACATATGAATGATGAAAAAATTATTTTGGAAGAAAATTCAGATGTTATTCAATCCTATAAATTCTGATTTATTTTCTTACCTATAATTGGTGGACACAGTTGTTGATCAATCATTGACAGTGGATAACAAACAGGATGCGAAGAGCATCGAGGATGATGAACACAAGTATGATGAGGTTCATCACATAAATTATCTGTCGATTCACATGGAGTTAGCTTAGAACAAAAACCGTAGAGAAAACCACAAATGCCGACACTATTGGCACCTGCCATATGAAGACAGCCACATGCATTATTCATCGAACACCGACCATACTGAGTAGTATCTTGGCATAATTGGCCGCTTACATGAACTATTGTCATACTAAATGAATTCAAGATTTAAATTGAAATGCTTTCGCGTTAGATGAATAGAAAAATAAAGAGTATTACAATTACCTGAAAAGAATGACGATGCAATAAAACATCGCTTTTAGAACCATGATTTATATTGATTTGCAACAGAATTGTGATGCGAGCATCTTTTTTTATACCTGATACACAGCTGTGATTCTTTCTATTCTTTGAAGATAAGAAAGCACATGACATAATCTTCGAATAAATGAAAATTTAATCTTCTTTCATTACTCATTTTTTTTCAATTAAAACTAATCTTCATAAAAAAAATAGCTTAACAAAAATCAATATTTCTCGAATATAGCACTAAGAATATGCAATATATCTATAGTTTCTTCTTTATCTATGCCCAATTTATTGTCACATTCGAATGTACTCACATTGAATCATGGCAGGAATGTCCTTTAGAAAATGTTCTCAAAATTTGGTCCTCGAAAAAAATGTTCTCAAAATTTGGTCTTCGAAAAAAATGTCCTTTTAATTTTGTCCCCTAAAAAAATGTCCTCTGACAAAATGTCCTTGAAAAAAATGTTTTTCAAGAAATCGTCCAGCATTTGAAAAGGTCCGTTCTGCTTAACAAAGAGAATTTCAAACGAAGTATACGTAAGACATAGATGACGCTGTAATTCAACCAAAATTCAGTTTTCTAAGTCTAATAGAGGATTTATACATATATATGTATTCAAATAATGAAACAAAAGAAAAGATGGTCATTATACTCTTATTAGTTGAACCGAGACATAATTTATAGATAATAAAGTGAAATATTTTAAAATGGACTCAAGCGATTTCGTTATGGTTGATGAGGCATCATCATCATCATCATCCTCGTGTTCGTCCTCTTCATCGTCTGCATCATCACCCTCTTCATCGTCTGCATCATCATCCTCTTCATCGTCTGCATCATCATCCTCTTCATCGTCTGCATCATCACCCTCTTCATCGTCTGCATCATCATCCTCTTCATCGTCTGCATCATCATCCTCTTCATCGTCTGCATCATCACCCTCTTCATCGTCTGCATCATCATCCTCTTCATCGTCTGCATCATCATCCTCTTCATCGTCTGCATCATCACCCTCTTCATCGTCTGCATCATCATCCTCTTCATCGTCTGCATCATCATCCTCTTCATCGTCTGCATCATCACCCTCTTCATCGTCTGCATCATCATNCAACATGTGGTCGAGGCGAGGCGAGGCGAGGCAACATGTGGTCGAGGCGAGGCAACATGTGGTCGAGGCGAGGCGAGGCGAGGCAACATGTGGTCGAGGCGAGGCGAGGCGAGGCGAGCAGTGCCACCTCGACTTTTACTGATATCAGTATTACTGAGAATTTACCCATATTCTTGATTCTTTGATTTTATAGACAACAAGCGCATAATATTTCTCACTGAATGGGCAACTTTATTTGTTTGCTCTTTGGTGTAGTTTTATCATTAAATTCCACGTTATTAACTATTAATTTGAAAATCTAAGATCCATTTTTATTCAGATATCTATGAATGGCATATAAATTCTGACTTTTCTCTAAAATCCGCTGAAGCATCTAGTAGTTTTTTCTCACACTGTATAATCAATTGCAACACTTTTGAAGGATAGTGAAGATGACTATAGAAACATAAATGATATAAGGAAAGGACTAATAATATTCTGTCTTATATCATCTGTATTTTCTGGTCGGATGGCAGATAGACATCACTTTCAAATTATTTCAAGATTCATATCTTGTTTTGTTTGTTGACTTATTAGGAATAATAAAATCATTCCCAAGAGATAGGTAAAAAAATCTCACACAGTGGACACTGAAAGTATCACGAAACTGTTATATTCTTAGCCGTAGTGCCACCAACTGGAACCATTTTGATCGTAGCAACAATAAACTTAATAATAGAGTTAAAGTTTTTAATAGCGCAAAATTTTCATCAATATATGAAGAGTGAGATTATCTGTGTGAATGCAGTGTGGGGTGTGTTTGATCTATTCTCTGGAATCGATAGTGTCAATAAGCAACAGAAATCTTAAGAATGAAAGATCAGTGATTTTCAGATTAAATGAATGTGTCTTAGACGCAGTAAATATTCGTATAGAAACTTATTCTAGAATATATTCGTACGCTGAGAAGCTGCAAAAGAGTTTGGTAGTAGTAGGGTTAACAAATATATTCTCAATAGTAATTTCTGTAACGTCCAAAAATGTCGAGGCGAGGCGAGGCAGCAAAATATTGCCTCGTTTCGCTCTCTGACGCCATCCTTCACTAGACAAATAAACACAAGATCTATAATATTCCATAAGATGTAACTCTAATCCGATGTTACTACTCATTCACCTCATTGTTTCCCAGCGCCATAATTCACTATATAAAAAACGCGAACATAATAGATATTGTACCATTCGCAACCACCTACACGGTACACCGAACAGCCTTCATATCAGCTGTCTATCGAACTACGCAGATCATGTAGGCTTATCTGTGATCTTCGGATCATTTGGATACCAGGACGAACGTTCCGGCCTCCGGATCCAACCGGATCCACCAGGAAAGCAGCCCTTTTCCGGCTCATTCCGACCCGTTCTGTCCATATCCCATCGATTCCCCACGGAAAGCCGTAGGAATGTTGAAGCAGTGTTCCAAACCGGAATGCCCCGGAAACGGATCCCCGATGTCCCCACTGATTCCATTACCCGGTTTCCACCAATATCCGCACGGAAAACGGCAAGGCCGCCTAAATCCGAGAAGAGAGACCACCAAATAAAATAACCGGATACCGCCATAAACCTACGGAAACAAAAAAAAAACGCAAATCTGCAAAAAAGTTGCCCGCATCTTTCCAAAAAAAACACAATATTCCCGCAACAGACCGCGTGTACGGCCGTTTCCGAAAACCAAACTCTGCCAATAACCAACGGGATCCCATCTAAACCCAGGAAACGTAAACCACCGGGAAAACACATAACCGCTCAATTCCCACCATTTCCGACGTTTTCCATCAACAATGTCAAAATTCCGCCATAAAAATCACATAAAACAGAGCATCACGCCCCACACTCCTTCAAAACAACTCATCCCCAATACCAAAGGCCACCAAAAACTCCATGTATAACCCACATCTGACTGCAGAAAGCATATTTCACCATTACACTCCACGTTTCAACTCAAAACGAAACAAGCAACTGTAATGACAAACTGGTTGAGTAGCTGACCGCTTCTCACGGTATAGATGTTTATTGACTACTCTACATGACCAGAATGTATCTCTTTCGCAATAAGACACGTGCTTATATAGAGAAGAGGAAAGAGAGATATGACTCGGAGATAGTATGATAAAGAGGTGAGAGAATAAAGAACAGAAAGAGATGAACGATATCATTATCGTTACAGCAACTTTAACAAGTATAAGCCATTTTACTCCATTCCCAATGCGATCACAATCCTACCCGAACTTTGCGAGTTGAACACGTATAACTCATTTGGATGGATTGCTAATCCGATTGCAATCCACTGGACAATGCGCTGGCAATCGTGGGATCGGATTGTAATTTGATATCCAGGAGCGTTTGTTTTTCTGCTATTTGGGCTGGAATTGTTTGAAATGGAGTGAAGGCTGTTTGGAGTTCGTCTGTTTCCTCTTAGCGGAATGGATATGGACAGCATTGTGTTGTGCGTTTTCGGTAGTATGCGAAGATGCGTTCTACGGGAATTCGATAGATGTGTGGTATGATTTTGTCGGATTGGTTCGGTTTTGATAGGTTCCGAGAGGTTATGGTTCGTTGGAATTTTCCGGAAGTTGTTTTTGGGATTCCTTACTTTTCCGTTTGGATAGTGCTGGAACCGGACGGATTTCAACCGGTTGAATCCGATCTGGAATCTTGCTTCCATGAAATGTTCGGAAAAAACCGGCGCCGGTCGGTTCCGGACCGGATTTTTCGACATGGGTAGCTTACGCAGTCTTAAACTATGTGATGATTCCTCTAGCAAGGATGAAATCGTGATCATGGCGTGCTTTGACTCACACCTTCTACTATGCAGATTATTCTACCGCCTGATGATTCATCATTTAATCGTGATGAAAATCGATTTGTGGTAGTTAATTGTTCAAACTCACCCACATCCACCGGAAACTGATGATGACGATCGATGTATGTGTATCAGTGATGCTTCGAATCATCGTGTAGTGAAAATATTCTTCGGTACAACGAGCGGTGTCGTTTTTGCTGGCGGAAATGAGATAGATCAACTAAATAATCCAGCAGATGTGATTCTCTATAAGTAAAAACATTCTCTTATCCTATACGATAATAAAAATGATCGTATAATGAGCTGGTCTCGTATTATTGCTTTTGATCGACAAAATTTGATCTCTTTTATTCACTGTTACGGTATAGCCATGGATAATGATGAAAATTTTTATGTTAGTGATTATCACTATCATGTTGTCAGACGTTGGAAACATGGAGAAGCAGATGGCACAAAAGTAGCTGGTAGAAATGGGGATGTATCTCTTTTAAATCAACTTCACTCTCTTCCTTTCATTTTCGTCGATCGAAATGTTTCAGTTTCTTTAGCAGATACTTTTAACAGTCGAATAATGAAATGGATAGAAGATGCACAAGAAGGTATAGTTGTTGCTCGTCCAAGATTTTCTGCGGGGAGCCCTACCCGTGAAATTCATGTTGCCGGAGTGATTGTTGATCTTATGGGAAACGTCTATGTGTCAGATGCCGACAATTGCGAAATCACACGTTGGACTCCAGGAACACTCATTGATGAAATCGTTGCCAAACAATATAAAGTTAAGGAAAACGATGATATCTCGTGTGATCTCGCCAAGATAGCATTTGATCGGCAGGATAATCTTTATGTTGTCAACACACACAACCATTGAATACAAAAATTTATCGTTCGTCAGAATTAGAACTGTTCCCAATAATAACATGACTCTTTGAGGGTGTGTGTCGATCTCTTCTTACCGCACTATTCACTAACTGTCACATTATAAACACAGTATCAATTCTATTTGCTAATACAAATATACATACACATCAGCAAAGTTGAACATTCTGTCACATTTATTTTCTTTCAGTGTCGAAATCAAAGTGTTTTCTTATTGGTTGTCGATCAAGCAAAGATAGAAATCAAAAGAAAAATAAATAAATATCGGGAAGTTTGATAGCCTCATTCAAAATCTGGACCGCTCCGGGATACTTCAACTAGATATTTCATTTTACAAAGCAACAGCAAGAAAAACTTTTTTATCTAAGCAACACACGCATTTACAAGTAAATTCTATAACAGATTTCATAAGTAAAATATCAGTTAAATATGTGTCACAAACTTTGTAATTGTAAATGACATCAACTAAAATCAAGTATCTGCCTCTTTTTATCCCGCATTTTCCAGAAGTGTCACAACAACTACATATATTTGCTAGATAAATATATAACTCCGTATAAATACTCTGCGTTTTATAAAACTTTTCTCATTAGCGATAAAATATGTTTTCTCAACAACTTCATTATTATTTTATATTTCTAATTGGATTTACTTGTGCCGAAACATTACTGAATCTTTATTATACAAATGAGATAGAGTCATTGAAGAATGATGATTATACAATGGATCACAGTTGTTTACGCTTTATACGCATTAATTCCACGTTACAAGTATGGGAATATCAACAATTTTATTTGTGTTTGAATGAATTATTACCAAATATTTCCATTGATGAAGTAAATTTCTTCTCTCAATTCACTTTTGCTAATCTCTCGAAAAACAACATCACTGCTGAACAATTATTGCTCTGGTCCACGCCAATCGATCTAATTGAAGACTATCAATATTATCTAAATGGATTATCAACATCAAGTAATTCAGCATTAGGAGAAACAATTTATTATAACTGCTCATTTCCCAAATTTGGTCAAATGTGTCAATATGAATTAGAATTTTCGATGTCTATAAATAGTAGCTTCAGCGATCTTATCTGGAATGTCTACAGCGAAACTCGATCTAATAAAATAGCGTTTACATGTTACATTGATTTGAATTGCGAGTACAGATTGAATTTCTCATGTTTAGACTGGACGGAAATTTGCGATGAAAAAATCGATTGTCTTAATAATGGCATTGATGAAGAACATTGTTGGCAATTGGAAGTCAATCAATGTAAAGATAATGAAATTCAATGTTACAGTGGACAATGTATACCATTGGAATTCTTTCGAGATTCTCCATTTATACGTGATTGTCTTGATCAATTCGACGAAGCCGATTACTTAGGAATTCTAGGTTTTGCCGAAGACGATACAGTATGTCGCCGTTCATTTTTCTCACGTTCTTGTCTCTATGGCAGAATTCAGACTTTAATCGAACGGTCTTATTCAACTAATAATGATTCGGTATCGATGGACTGCTGGTCAGCACTGAAATGTATGATTCAAGTACCCGATGATGCACTCAAATTCTGTACAGATATGTGTAAAGATGATCACTGTCGAATTCTAATTGAAAATCAATGCCCAGATTTACTTTATATGCCAAATCTTCCAATTTTATCTGATGATGTTTACTTACTCTATTCAAAAGGCGATGTTATTCAAAATAATCTTTATCCATATGTTTGCTTCAATCCTCCTCAGCATCAGAACTTTTCCAGTGATATCAAGGTAATCGTTTTTAATAATCGAACATGCTTTCGATCGGAGAAGTTTTTCGAAAATAAAAATGTTGTGCCACCACATCTTAGTTCGAACTTTTTACGAATATTACATAGAGTATATGAGTTTTATAACAGTTACCATTACATTATTAATTCGTCTTCAGTATTTTGTCATGAACCAGCGATGTATCAATGTATTGGATCAAACAAATGTATTCCTGCCTATCGTTTCCGAGATAAACATGTAGATTGTCCATATTTCGATGATGAAGATCTATTCACCAGCAATGATGATTTTATAAAAAAACGACCACAGCATGAACAATTCGTATGTCCAATGCATAATAAACATCTTATGATTAGAGAATATACTGACGGCTTTCCACATTGTGGTATTGCTCGATTTGTTCATGTAGAAGATGAACCAGATGTGATGGGACATGACAAACATCTTTTATCGTTTCAAACTCTATGCGATGGATATACAGAGATCTATCGATCTCTGGACACCGGCAGAAATATAACAGATGAAACGGGATGTGAATATTGGGAATGTAATAATTATTATACCGCTTGTGATGAAGTATGGAACTGTCCAGATGGTGCTGATGAAACTAATTGTCCATCGAAATTGAAATTTAAGTGCCCTTTAAATTTTCATGCATGTATTTCAGCTGCTACAAAACAAATGATATGTTTGCCGGTTCAGAAAATCAATGACGGACGAATTGATTGTAACAATGCTTTTGATGAGCCAAATCTATGCCTTTATGATAGTGAATTTCATTGTCCTACACATGGTCCAACAGTTGAAGACTGTACTGGTGTCGTATGTAAATGTTCTCCATATACGAATATTCTATACGAAAGTGATACGCAAAATTGGCTCCCTGAATTCTCATATAGACCAAAGCAGAACTGTACGGTAAAAAGAGATAACATATCATTGGGCTTTATCTCTGAGTTTTGTGAAAATACAATGTGGGAATGTCCAAAGAAGAAGAGAAAATATTTTTCAATGAATGAAAGACATGATAGAACAATAGTCTCAAGTCAAATGAATGAACCTTCGAAAATGAGCACATTACCGGCTATTTCAATGAATAATAAATCTGAATACAATTGCCATCGCGGAATTGTTGTTCATATTTCAGCAAATAATTCAAAAAGATACACATGTCTCTGTCTCCCATCCTATTATGGCTCCCAATGTCAATACCAAAAGCAACGCATTAGTCTTGGAATTTATTATCGAGCATTCTCTGATTCTTGGCAGACAGTATTTGTTATCAGTATTTTACTTATTGATAATACAACTGAAAAACATATTCATTCAACTGAACAGTACAGTTATCTGTCAAATGACGATTGTAAAAGTAAGTTTAATACTTATTTATTCTATTCAAACCGAAGCAAAGATCCAACAAAAGAATACTTTATACATATTGATATTTATGAAAAATATTCTCTTGAACATCGAGCAAGTTTCTTATATCCTATATTATTTACCTTTCTGCCTGTTTATCGTTTATCAATGATTATTGAAATTCCAAGAAAAGCTGAAAATGATCTCAAATGTTCATTGAAGTCTTGTCAAAATGGAAAATGTATGAAATATGCCAATACAAATGAGTATTTTTGTCAATGTGATCCAGGATGGTCGGGAAAAGATTGCCAGGTTGAACATAAGTGTTCATGTTCATCGGATTCATTATGTCTTGGGAAAGCTTTAACGAATCGATCGATATGTATTTGTCCAATGAATAAATTTGGTCCTCGATGTCTCCTCACTCATTTCATATGTGAAAACGACAACTCGACTTGTCAACATGGTGGTCAATGCATTGTATACAATGAACATCCTGTATTAAAAGAAAGTTTTGTATGTATTTGTCCAAAAGGTTACAGTGGAAATCGATGTCAGCTTAAACATACTTATCATTTGACGATATCATTTCATGATGATATTGTTCTGTTTCAATCGATATTTATTCATTTTATTGAAATAGTCAATCAGGCTGATCCAAAAAGAACGACAATAATCCAATCGATTCATCATTTCCGACAAAAGACAATCGAATTGTTTTGGTTTGACACGTTTCATTTAATTTTCCTCGAAGATTTAAACAAAAATTATTATTTATATTCAACTATAAATAAGAATCACTCATCAAAAGATGAACTAGTAACAATAAATCCATCAGATCGCTGCCTGCCAATCAATGAAATCTTCAATGAAACCTTTTTACAACTTCACCCTCTTCATCGAATGAAATATTATCATTTACCATGTCTCAACCAATCACTAAATCTGGCCTGTTTTCATGATGATACACATTTATGTTTATGTTATCAACACAAAACTAATAAAAGTTTGGCAAATTGTTTTGAATTTCAACATAATCAAACATTTGATTGTTCGGGTCAAAGTGCTTGTGAAAATCATGGTCAATGTTTTCAAGATAGTTTCCGATGTCCAACGCGATCGATATGTGCTTGTCGTTCGTGCTATTACGGAAAACAATGTCAATTCACAACGAGTGGATTCGGTTTATCACTTGATGCTATTCTTGGCTATCATATTATTCCGAATCTGACATTTGTTCGTCAATCGTCGATTGTTAAATTTAGTTTAATCCTAACTATTCTCTTCTTTTCCATTGGGTTATTGAATAGTATTATTGCATTGATTACATTTCAAAGAGCAACTATTCGAGAAGTGGGTTGTGGTTTGTATCTGTTAGGAACCTCGATAACAAGTTTATTTACAACGGTTCTGTTAGGCTTGAAATATTCGATATTAATTTCAGCACAAATGAACGTTTTAACGAATCGATCGTTCTTACGAATTCAATGTTATTCGATTGATTTTCTTCTTCAAACTTCTCTTTACCTTGATCTTTGGCTTGATGCTTTTATTGCTATTGAAAGAGCAATGACTGTTGCTCAAGGAGTTCGATTTCAGAAGGACAAAAGTAAAAAACTAGCAAAATTAGTTGTTCTTATTCTTATTTTAATGATTGTTGCTACTAATATTCATGATCCAATCAATCGACAGTTGATCAAAGAAGAAAATGAAGAATTAAATGATATGAAGCGATTGTGGTGTATTGTGCGTTATTCGTCAACTTTACAAGTTTACAACACAATTTTGAATTCTTTTCATTTTTTTCTTCCCTTTTTACTTAATATTGTTTCAACAATTATTCTCATCACAAAAGTAGTTAAACAACAATTCAAGATGAAGAACAATCGAAAAACTATTCGAGAAATCGCTCGTGAACAATTTCAACAACATCAACATTTAGTTATTGCACCTATTGTTTTAATTATTCTCTCAATGCCGCGTTTAGTTATATCGTTTATATCAAAATGTTTAAAATCAAATAATGATTCATGGTTATATCTTTGTGGATATTTTATTTCATTTATTCCGTCAATTATCACATGTTTTATCTTTATATTACCATCAAGTTTATATAAAACTGAACTACGAAAGGCTATTGCCCAGTATCGAACACGAATTCGACAATGTTTCCAGAAGAACTGACTGGAAAAGATTTCGCTGCTGCTTTTCAATATGTGCAAACGCTTTTTCTGTTGTCATATTATAACAAAAGTGAATTCAATGTGATTAAAGTTGATTGACGCTTTCTACTGCACATGTCTATCCAATATTTATCACTTTTCACTAACGTTTTTCCCAAAAAGACGACACATTGATTCCTTTCCGACCTGCTACCAAGCCGTATGCGAGCATGTTGCTCTTTGCCAGCATCCACCCAGAATGATACAAGCAGATTAGCAAGATCAGTCGTATTGTGACCCGACAGTTGAGCTCCCGACATTTGAGCCTAATTTAAAAAATTATGTAGAATAGAAGAAAATTTATTTCAATAAGTGTAATATGTATATTAGAAGCGAAACAGAACTCTTGCTCGTTTGGAGTATAGTTCTCTTTTTGTAACATGAAAAGACGAGACTAATTGTTGTAGTTGTTTATCCAAACGTTCGTATTTTGCGCGTCTTCTTGGCTTAACACGTCCGGCTTGTAATTGTTCAACTTGCAAATCCTTGATTGATTCATAGATTGTTGGATGTGACCGTGCTGAATGCTTGACAGAGAATAGAGAAACATTATGGGGGAAAATTCATATGGAATTGACGTACTTGGATGGCACGGTGCCACCCCTCACTTGAATTGATCGTACGTGGTAATTGATTATCTAAACGTGAGTAACAGTTCCACATGGAAATAGGAAAACGAGGTTGAAGACGTCAATTATTACGAATTAGTCGTCCAATGTAATTATCCTCGAAATAGTCGATAAACTCTTTAATAGATACAAAAATTAATCAACTTTATTTAGTGATAGAAAAAATCGTACCGTTGATCGATTCAGGTGCAACAGCTTGTACTCGTTCAAACTCAACAATGACAGATGCTTCAGGAACTAAAGTTAAGCATGCAAAGTTCTTTAAGCTATCACGAACTTCAGCATCATCAAGAAATAATTGTTGTAAATCAAGGCCCTAAAATGTCAAAATAAAGTATGTCAATGGAATTATTTTACATGCTGGTACTAACTGTGATTCGTTTCCACAAAGCTTGCTTCATATGAAAAAAACAGTAATTAACTGTAGTCATCGGTAGTTGTTGTTTTATAACATTTTCAACTGCTTTCTCGAAATCGATAGTTATCGATTTCGGACGTTGAGACAGATGTTTGAGAATAACTTCAAAGATTTCACCATAAACTGCTTCAGACTGTGCGTAAATGCTACAGTAGACTAGTGGAAGTCCTCGTCCCAACAAACACCCATGAATAGTATATAATTGATTGAAAATTTTAGGACAAATCTGAAACAATTCGAGATGAGAAGGTTACTTCAATATGAATAATGATCATCAAACGTATCTTGAAAGTACCATCACAGTGCCAGTGTTCAGAATTTGATAAACAATCGAGATCATTATCAGATGAAAGAATTATCACCCTATGATTAGCATCACCATTGTCATACAATAAGAATCTATCACCATTATTTGTTATTCTAAGCTCATCAGGAATACAAATATCAGAAAATGAAATAGGTGTAGGTAAAGGTAAATCTTGTCTTTTTTGTTTTCGTTCAATAGTACGTTGAGATGATGTGTAACTTGGTACAGCTGCACCATTCGTTTTGTTTATTTTCAATAAAGCCTGATGAATAATACGTCGAGGTGGATCATGGGATGCTGTTGCACGATCAGTAATATTCGATTTAAATTCCAATGAAATATTTTCTTCCAGATTAGGTGCATGCACATGAGCTGTTGTTTCGGTATATTTACCACCCTCGAAGCGAACGCGACCAGCGCACTTGTTTTTACAACAGCGCCATATGGATTGAGAATTATTTGAGCGACGATAACTGAACCCATCGAGTAACAGTTTATCTTGATTTTTTGATGATTTAATAATAGACATTGTGTAGTAATGCAATCGATTGATAGAAAGAACAATGTGAAAATGTATGGATGAAAGAAGTTTAATTCTCTTCTATTTCTGTATATATGATTCACTAATCACCATACATATCAGTAAAGTTGAAACTAGATCAAAGATGTCGCATGTTTTCGGATACCACATTCAGATAGTCCACTTATTGATTAAGACTATATCTGCGATTTCACTAATTAATAAATTAGGCTCAAATGTCGAGAGCTGAAATGTCGGGAGCTCAATTGTCAGGGGGCTCAATTGTCGGGGCTCATTTGTCGGGGCTCAATTGTCGGTGTATCGTCGTATTGTATATAGTCAAAGCAAAGCATATTTAGTTTATCTCTTCATTTCACGGAGTACTATGATGTGAAACTGCATCGTAAAGCATTATGAGTCTTGTCGGGATCTTACTGAACTGATGAACTAAATAAGCTTTCCTTTGACTACATACAGTACAGCTAATGCGAGATTATTGGACGACTATGGACTAACATTTCTAATCTGCTTTTATCCTTACGACCGGATGTTACCAAAGGGCAATATGCTGATTAATTGATCTTAAAAGTCTAACCAGCCGAAGTGCCCCATAGCCATTAAGAAATAGCTCCATCGAAAGCGTCACGTGTTGAAACGCCGTAGAACATAGGGATATCAGTATCCTTCACACGGGCCTGTTTGTGACTCTCTTTTTTCCAGTCGTACATTATACGAAACGACGGTTTCAGTTATATTACTTTATGCAAAAGAATCATCGAAGCTGATTTCTTCTCTGTTGGATGGACTATTCCATTACGTCATGTGTTGAAGTTTTCCTTCACATATACTTAACATATGTTGGGATTATCCAGTGTACACACATATATATACGCGTGTTTCTTGTCGTTCTTGGCACTCACATTCCGCCCTCTATCACCGTTCTCTCTCTTCTTTCTTTACGTTTTATCTGTGCGTGTGTTCATACTACCATAATAAACAGAACTCACATACACCACCTCTTACACAACAACTTACAAAAACGAAGTTAGTGAAGAAGAAATTTTCAATTGAGCAAATATTCCAGTATTGTAGACCAACCGTGCTTTACTCCAAGAAATCGATCATATGTTCGTGATTGCCGAAGCAAAAACGGAAAACGATTCGAGCAAAAATCTTTCGTGGTTAAACACGGTAGCGTATGCTCATGGGCATACGACTGCCCAGGTTATTATGGCATAGTCGGTTCCGGCCGGTTAAGTTCGTTTTCCGACCATTTCCTGCAAACTTCGAGCTGGAAACGGTCAGGAGCTGATCGGATATTTCCTGTGCAATTCCGGCCGGAATCGAGAAGAGCTGTACCGGAACCGACTCAGATTTCAATGGATCCAGTCGCCGGAATGATCGACCTGGATGATGCAGCAAACGAACAGTTAATAAAGACCAGACGTGGAAAAAGTAAGAAACAAACTTGAAAACAGTCTGAGCCAACTGATCGATTGCTAGAAGAGAACAAACTGCTGCAGTCCAGTGCGTACTCAACCCAAATCAATCGATCAGCAAATATCGATTGGAAGTTACTCAACATATTAGTGGAGGACCAATGGTATGTTATTCTTTTTTGCGCATCGTTTCATCGCTTCGGATCGTTCGATCGGTTTATACCGTTCGATAATTTCGGATCTTTGGATCGTTTCGAATCGTTTTATGGAAATCTATTTTCTGCAATCTGATTTAGTCGCACTCTTGCCGGAAGGAAAATATCAATGCTAAAGGCCGCGACACACTTAAGTGACGACGAAATTACGAATTAGCACTTTAATCTCTTCCTTCATTGGTAAACAATGACGTCGTTTTGTTTCGTCAACTGTTCTTTTTTTATTTTAGTCCCAATGGTCAAATTAAGAAGGAAAAATTCGTTGAAGTCTACGACCAGCTTTATTCCGATGGGAAATCTAGTGATTTCTGTAGTTTTACGTTTGGGCTGTTTGATCGTGAGGATTCTGAAACAAGTAATAATGAATTGGAATTGAATTTCCTTCAATTAACTTCATTTTCTTTGATTAAGTCGAATTTCACGAATTGATGGTAGCAACAGGATTGAGACAATGTCATGACCTTCAATTGCGGTATGGTTTGGCCTTCAGTTTGTTCGATTCTGATAACACCAACACCAGTGAATATTCTCGATTTAATTTTCGTTATCCTCGCAAAAAATGATTTCGATTTTTAGTGCATACTTGTGATGTGATTCGAGCGATTAGTGTAAGTCAAATGATTGGATGAAATTAGAACTAACGGTTTTTTTTCTCTCTAGGTTCTGTTGGAAGCCATCGGTCAAACGGATGGTCAAGGTAAAATGATTGTTCACAAAAATTCAAATAGACACATTGTTACTTGATTATGGTAGGTGATCATCATGCAAATCGTTCGGCGAAAAAATTGATTGAAAGATACACTGTTAGTGGAAACAACCAATTGAAACGAGACCAAGTGAGTTTAATCAAATACAAGAGATCAAATTAGGGACAGCTTTCATTTAGTTTATTGATGGATGCAAGAATGATTCTTCTCCTTGTGGTTTACTTGCTCGCGACGACTGATTCAATGATTGGAATTTAGCAAACAAACATTTTCATTTTCATCATCTCTTTCATTTTTTTCCTCAACAAATAAAACAATCAACAACATTCTCATCCAAACGATCCCAACCATCAGAATCGACTGATGAACAGTAGAAAACGAACAATCGATGTTTTTCTCCAAAAGGAAAAGAATTCTTTTTTCAAGTAGGATCATCGAAATGGAATCATGCACTGATATTAGTCCATCTGGAGAACATTGATCAAGAGGACAAGGGTACTGATTATTGTCTTTTAACGGGAAAGATTTCATTTGGATATTCATCTATCAGATCTTCAAATAATCGAATTGGAAGTGAACGTCATGGGCTAGATCTTCTTCTTCTGAAATACATTTCACCAACAAAAGAACGTCATCGACTGTCCGTAGATGGTCATGCCATTATTCAATTCATAGAAAATCGTGATTATCTTGGGAATCAAATGAGTGATGAACTCGGTGAAGATGAACAACACAATGTTCAAAAGCTACTTGTAGAAGACTTCTCTTTTCCTCAGACTCTCTCTCTCTCTCTTTCATTTCATTCCTTAGGTTAGCAAACTCTGGGTAACCGTTTGTTTCAAGCAACACCTCGATGTGGGAGGGGATGGGGTGGGCTAACCTTTCCCACTTTTCCGATGTGACTACGAAAATCTTTTCAATATCTGTCTGCGGAATCTGGCAGACAATGCAGAATCTGCGGTCAATTCTCGATGTACAATGTATAGAGTGTCTGTCGAATTCTAGCAATTATAACACCTATTGAATCTTCTAAAGAACCAGGTTGTCTGTCTAAAACGCTGTCGAAGATCGGGAACTCAAGCAATTTTTCGCCTGCAACGTGCAATAGAGAACCATGCTCTTATACATGAGAAATTTGTGTAAAAACATGTGTCTGTCAAAAATTCTAGCCCTTCCCACTCTCAGAAACTATCGAGAGCCTTCGTTTCAAGCAAAAAATTGGTTAACCACTTCTCCAACAACACAAGGAGCACTAGCTGAACGATCATTACACATGCTTCTCGACGATCTCCGGACGCATATGCTATTGAAATACAAAGATTTGCAATGATGACGATTGGTAAATTTCTCACTAGTGATATCCCAGCCCATCTATGGGCCTGAATGAGTCATGATCAGTCGTTCATTATCACATATCTATCAAGTGTCGAATGATTTTATCGATATCACATCGCCGGCCAAAACTCTTCGAGAAGAAGCAGCACTTCTTCCATCTGGTCATCGGTTTTTAATTCGCTGGAAATATGCAAATGAAAATTTTCTTTTTCAGATGCTCCCGATCGACGGGAGCTATTTCAAACAGCTATTCAAACATTTCCCACCCATTCATCCACATTAACACAAACAGCGCATTTAGTTACCAATGGAACTTCTTGTCGGTGGAAACCATCAACATCATCGTTTCACAAGTTCGCGCGTAAATGAAATATCTTCGACGACAAGTGAATGAAGTCATGCTTCGGATGAATTTGTCCAAGCTTATGGGAAGATTCTCACATTGTCTGTTCGTCTCCTCACTGGCAGGCTATTTTTCTCGAAGAAGCAATTATTCACGATACTCAACAAACAGAAAAAGTCATGGCTGATTTGAGTCCTTTGATTATCGTTGATAGCACTTCGAATGTAATTCAGATGCGAAATGTACCACTCGAAGAAAGTAAACGAGCGTCAACATGAAGAAATCCAAAATTCATTCTGTGATCATCTAGCTTTTCCATATGATGCGTTATAGCGATTGCCGGGAAATTGTATGATGTTAGAAACTAGAATAAATTTCCGGAAATTGAATTTTATTGTCAGATATACTCAGTAGGAGTGGTGATATCATCCATAACAATGATCATTCTGATTCAATCATTTCGTAGTAATTCGTTCTGACATGATTTAATGCGTTCAACGTTATCGATAGCTAGTACAGACGAAAGAATCGCTACGTTCGATTGCATCGGTGTAAGCCTTGCAGTTGTCCATAAATAAGAACCAATACAAAGACTTCGTTCAATCGCTTTGGAATAGGATAACCATTTGATTGTATTCGATGACTGCAGATAACCCACGCATGGTCCATTGTTCAAAACAATGGAACCTTCGTATAAGACATCATCTAGTGTATGTACATCGACGAATATGCTCGTCGGCATTGATTTCTACAGATTGGTAATTATAATCGATGCCATCATGATGTAATTGTTGAACATGCGTTTTGTCACTTTTCAAAATACAACTTAGTGATAAGACGTATTCTCTCTTAAACCAAACTCTTTCTTTCTTTCTCTCTCGTTCTATCCTCCTACCTTTTTCTCGATCTTCATCGATCCTTTAATAGGAGGTAATTCAGGATATGACTTCAATGGTGGTACCTCTACAAGGTTTCCAAACAATAAATGACCAAGCGGAAATGGATTATTGGCAAGACCAAATGAAAAACGATGAACTTTTCGTTCAATTTATGATCGAAATTTTCAAGAAGAAACAGCTGGAAGCACAACGTGGAAGAAGAAACAATTGTATGACTCATCCTACACTAATACCAAACACATCATCGCCTCCAACTGCACAAGAACCAGTACGACAATTACTTGTGCATATTGTTCATCGGTAAATATTTGTAAAAATGCTAATTACAACTATAGACTATTGACATCTTGCAATTCATGCCAAAGACAGTTCCAAAAACTACTGTGTCCACATCGCAAAACCCCAGTTTTCTGGAATACAATTCAGAATTTACAAGGATAGCAACATTAACATGCTGGTCATGCACAAAACAGTTTAAATATGCCCAATATCCAATGTGTAATGTTGCTAATATTTGGAAAGGAACAGATTATCAATGTGGACAGAAACGAACATGTTTCAAATTTAAGAAATCCTTTCAACACATGAATTGTCCGCATTGCACTGAAACAAATTATCTTTCCAATGAAACCTATTACCAGGAAGATCCAATTTCGTGCTGGACGTGTAAAAAGATATTTCAATTATTAAATTGCTTCTCTTGTAAAACTGCTCTTTATTATGTCAATGGTACATACAAATCTGGATTGATTAGAATATCTTACTTGTAGACAGTCGTTCTATCATGTGAATTGTCCAGCTTGTTGCGAACCGCAGTATTCTACTGTATTTTGGGCGGAAACGCTTGAAAGCAAATGTTTGTCGTGTCACAATTCTTTTTCAACAAGTGTTCTGTTCACATTGCTTTTATTTAAACTCGTGGTACAGTTGATTCCACAAATATCAACATGGATGTGTGATAAAGTGTACTAGTTGTAAACGAAGTTTCAAACATCCTCTCTCCTGTCCCCATTGCGACAAGTTGACTGACATGAAGAATTTCTATCGCGAAAAAATGGTTATTTCGTGTCAACATTGTCAAAAATATTTCCAACATATTAATTGTAAACCATGCAATGCTCCAAACTATTTCAAAGGTGTCAACTACGATCCGCTATTGAACATAAAATGCCCTTCTTGTAACACAGCGATATAAAGACAATCGATTGGAGACTTACAAATATTTCGCATAAATTTATTTATAGCGATGAAGGAAGTCAGAGCAGCACATTTGCATACCAGTCTGACCCACAGCTACATTCTCATCTTTAAAGTACTCTTGTTTTTCAAGAAGAAAATTTGCGTCATTCTGATTTTGTAGACGATTTAATGCGACCACTGAAATAGTCTCTTACGTTGATTTACACAGTATATATTTTTTACAAAAGGAAAATCAAATAAAACGACGTGTATAATTATACTTAAATAAATGAAGAAAAGTTCCATTTGACAAAAAAAAATCTACTATTTCAAACGCTTAAATGTGCTTTTGTCGATAAAATTCTTAATGGCACTCGAGAATCTCGAAAGAAACGATAAATATCCCACAATCTTTCTAATATGCGCCATTAGTATGCTGTTCGCCAGTTTGTTGTGACATATTCAGAAGTAAATAGAACATAACTCAAAGAAACTGTGTCACAATCATGTTCTCATCGATCATTCTTATTTTTCTGATTCCATTCGTAATGACAACTCCGATAACTTTGTATCGAAATGCATATTTCTCTCCATTTGATTCTCGTTATTTATTAAGTAATCTTTCATCCATCAATTCAACTAATTCATGTCTTTGTCAATGTTCGTCCAATCCACTTTGTTCCACACTGATTTATTCTTCCAAAGCTCAATTCTGTATTCTTTTCTTCGCAAATCTCAATCAAGGTCAATTGAAATTGGTGACAACCAATATCGATACAAACGTGTATAGTTTCAACAATCGAAGCTCGACAAGTTCGTAGAAATGAGGAAAAGCGACATTTATACGAAAAATCTTTCTATTTTCCTTCTAGATATAACAATTATGACACCAATAAACGAGACTTTGCATCCGATTTGGAACACTACAGCTGGTGACAATAGTCTAGCTGCTTATTCTGGTTATCAGCCTGGTTCATATTGGCCTGCTCAATCAGCCGTGAATATCTTCGATGGCAACCTAACTACAGAGTTTACAAGTCATGGTGTATGTAATATCTCTTTGTATTTGTCACGATGCGGACAAAATACTGGTTTCTACTTCACACCTCAATCTGGATCGATGATTCTTGCTGGGTTTCGTTTAGGTACAAGTATTCATAGTTCTTTACGTGATCCATTGTTAATGACGATCGAAGGAAGTAATTCCAGTGGATCGTCTCTCACTTCAGGATCGAGTTGGACATTGATCTATAATGGATCTTCAGGACTCCTCTCAGATCCTGGAAGAGGTCAGTGGGGAACAATACAACCACTTTTTGGTCCTTTTCTACGATTTTCAACTTTTCGCTTTCTTGTTCCAACAAAGAGAGGCGCGCAGAACTCTGCAGCATATTCCGAACTTCGATTACTATCCTACTAGCATATATAGGCGGTTTTCTTTTGTTCAAGTATATTTTCAATAAATGAGTATGGGATCAAATAACACTATGAGGCGAGTGTTTCTTCACTAAAGTATTCAGATAGAATTGGATTTATTTTAATATACCAAAGGTGTTACTATTTCAAATAATCCTGATAGAAAATTTATTTTTACTAAATAATTTCTTTGTATTTCGGTAAGATTTCACTTGCGACAAAGTCTTCGTAACTCGTTGTGGCTGTTTATCCTCTTGATTTCGCAATCGATATTCAATCATTTCCGCTATCGATTGAAATTCTTCGAAAACGTTCTACTTCCATGGATGACCCATCGTACAAGTCATCGGGAATTTCAATACCAAATCATTTCTCGCTATGATCAATTCAAATGACATTCAATCTGTAATTCGTATTGAACATGTTTAAGATACGATGCCGATAGCATGAGTCGATGTTTGTCCAACGGAATGGATAGTCCAAATGTACATTTTCGATCGTAAACCAGGTAGGAGAAATGAGAAAACATTCAAATCGGTTTGTCGATCAATAATCAATCGATATTGTTGAAGTTTAATTCGAATTGACTTGATCATTTGTTGTAACGGATTAAGAATGTCAATTTGCAAGCTCAGTTTCTCTCCCGGTATGATAAGTTCTTGACTATTCAATAAAATTCAATGTAATTTCACTGAGTTACCTCTGATTGAAGATTGAATAGGCGGTTTTTTTTAGAAGAATTGGCGTTGACGAACGATTGAAGACTAAAAACGAACTTGTTTATGTTAAATAGTTGTTTCGATCGAAATAAACGTATGCATAGTAACAAATACAGGGATCGTATTCATCTTTTGGCAGTAATGATGATGGAAGGAAGGAATCGAGTAAAACATCGAATGCACAACGATGGATTTGAAGAGATTTATTTTGTTGATTTGTTTTTTCGCCGAAAGAAGATTTGGATGTCATTCCGAGCTTTTGCATTTTTGTGCGTTTTCGAAATTACGACCTCGGAAATGGGATGAGAGAAAAAAGGATGTAAGAACGCCAATGATTAGAAAGCATGTGCCCGATAAAACAACAAAAAATGCTGCTTTTCTTTTTTTTTTCATGGTGGAAAGAGAAAACGAAGATGTCGAACGATCACGAGACAACATCGAGAGTGTAATGATGAGTCATATGTGACACACGATGACGAGAATATCTCACAAATTAATCTATATTTTGTACTTTTAATTGAATAGGGATAAATCGTTTCTCTATCATAACGTACAGTCTGCAAAATGAATGAATGAGTCTCAGAATTTACATCGTTCAGATATCTCGTGGAATTCTTCATAAAATGTGGATAGGGTGAAAGTGATTTCACTAGTTCCAGGCATATACAATTCTATAACGGGCGAGGATAGCAGAATATCATTTATACTTTGATAATCAATTATGATGTCTCTTTCAACAATAATTAAGAACAAATCGCATTTTAAATACTTAAAAAGTGAACATTTCCTGGCAGTCTTGCGAAATATTCCGGTGTCAGACCTTGACAGTCCCAGTAACAGTCACACCTTCAAATCAAAGGGCTTCGATTCTTTGAAAGTAATTGAATATCATTTATTAAAAATTGAAGAATTAAAAACAATGATAAATAAATAATATGAACACAACAATGAGTTTTATAATTAAGGTTATGGAACAAAATGTTTTCTATTAAAACCGCATCAATACAATTCGACACTGTTGAGAAAGCTACTACCAACAAGTCCACCAACAACTAACGCAGTTCCATTGCCTATGACAAATGCTATGTGATACCCTCGTGAAGCATTCATACTTGCTATTGTTGTCCAAATACCTGTTGACGGGTCATATAACTCAGCACTGTTCAAATAACTACCACCGTCGTATCCACCAGCAACGAGCACCATTCCATTCGGTAAGATCGATGCTGTATGCTGTGCTCGTGGATTATTCATACTGCCTGTCATGTTCCAAACGCCTGTTGATGGGTCATATAATTCAGCACTGCTCAAATAGCCACTCCCGCTATTTCCACCTGCAGCGAGCACCAAACCATTGTGTAATGTCGATGCTGTAAAAACTCCTCGCGCAGCATTCATATTTCCGGTCGGTACCCAAGTCTGTGTTGACGAATTATATAAGTCAACGCTGTTCAGAAAAACACTACCACTATATCCACCTGCCATTAATGCAACGCCATTTGTTAACATGATTAATGAGGGTAATCTTCGTGGAGAGCTCATATTACCTACAGTTGTCCAAGTACCTGTTGACGGATTATACAATTCAGCACTGTTCAGAAACGTAGAACCATCATGTCCACCTGCAACTAAGACTTTTCCATTTTGTAAGACGAGCGAAGCATGGTAGGCTCGTATCATACTCATATTTCCGGTTGTTGTCCAATTACCTGTTGATGGATCATATAATTCAGCGGTGTTCAGAAAATTAGTGTTGTGTCCGCCTGTGACTAACACAGTTCCATTTAGCAAAACGGATGCTGCGTGAGATCTTCGAAAGAAGTTCATATTTCCTGTTATTGTCCAATTACCTCTTGATAGGTCATATAATTCAGCACTGTTCAAATAACTTGCACCATTATGCCCACCTGCCACTAACACTGTTCCATTCTTCAACATCGATCCTGCGTAATATGCCCGTGCAGTACTCATACTTCCTGTAGTTCTCCACACTAAATAACACGAACATATAAAAACAAAATATATTTAATCGATGAGCTATAGTTATTAAAAACGGTGCACAAATTTTTATCTTTTGATACGAATTCAAGTCAAACAAATTCGCTCGACCTTCGAAAGAAATGTGAACTACAAAAAAAACGACAATAAAGAAAATTGAGAAAGTATTCTCAACTTACCTGTGAATATAAATAAAACGAAATCAATGCTATTTCATAACACAGTAGCATCTAGACATCCTAACATCTATTTTAAGAATCAGAAAGTCGAATACGTATCAAAGTTTAAATATCTGGGAGTAGAGATAAGGCCCAAGCTACATTGAAGCGAATTTATACGAACGCGCATTACGAAGATAAGAAATATATACGCCGGACTTAGAAAGATCTATCATAAGATTAATAGAAAAGATATTGATGAACGTAGATTACTATTCTTTGCTTTCGCACTGCCCCATTTTATATGGTTACTACCTCTTTGGTTCTTTTTCACTGAAAGTCAAAGAAACGAGATCGAACATGTTTATATTTCTGGCATCAGACTGATTTACTCGCTATGGGGATGGGAAGATGTAACCTCCATGATTTTATCGAGGGAAAAATCACTAATCGACTTTGTTTTCGTATACTGGAAAAAATTCAAGTCTCATTTAGATTCATCAAGTGAAGCGAATACGTTTAATGAAATTTTTGAATCATACTTAATAGCTACTTCTCCAGATAGAATCAGAATATACTACAAAAGCATGAGATTTAGATCCAATAGTAAATTCCCAGCGAGGCTTGCTAAGCGTGCCACCCACACCTACACCTAGTGGCGGCGCCAAGGGGTGCTGAGCCTCCTCAGATTTTTTAAAATTTTCATCGAAAACTAATGATTTTCTTACCAAAATATCGAATTCTGGGGGTTTCGCCCTCTTTAAATGAAAATCCTGCCGCCGCCTCTACCTACATCCACCTTTTTAACCTACATGAAAAACAGTTACTCCACTACCGGAACGTTACGGAGCAGTTACATGACTTCAGGTATAAGTATCTGCTGCCACCCTCAAACAACTCACCAGCAGACATACACATACCGAGACTTGATATTGAGTTTCAAAATGTACAGCATCTTTAGCTCTTGAAGCTCCATCGACTCCCCAGAGAATCATAATAGAAAAAAAGAAAGTATTCTCAGCTATGTGTGAATACTGCTTATGTAAACAGTTCTTACTGGAAACAAGAATAAGAATAGTTATTTGTAATAAAACTTCGACTAATAAAACCTAATTTCTTCTAGATTTAGAGTGGTTTTCTATCAGTTTACAATCGCATTTGTTGCTAATTCTCATTTGTCATAAATAATAGCAAATGC
>CAJNOJ010000687.1:0-31147 GCA_905250025.1 Adineta ricciae | reverse complement strand
CTTAATGAACGGTATGAAAAACAAGGAATTGATGCGGAAAACTTATTATATGGACTCGCTTTGTTGGTGGCAAAAAAATAGGCTCGACGCCGGCGAATATCTTTCTGAATTCACAGGTTCATACCGTGTTATTATCAACTTTTATTTCTATCATGGACCATGTCATTTTCTTTACATTAGATTGAATAAATTTTAATTTTTCCAATCAATTCCATCATTTTCTATTCTTTCGACATTTTTAATTTCGATTTCTTCTTCTATCGATAGTTTTTTTTTCGACGTATGTTATTCGATCTTTTATTCTCCGACATCGTCTTTTCCACGTTAACCTCTTCGCTATTCATTTTTCAACATATTGTTTTCGATATATTCTTCTTCGACATAATTTCTTTCGGTATTTTCAATCATTACCTTTACGAATTCATTCGAAAGAAAATACTTGCAAATTCTTGTAAAGTATTGGATAAGATTTAGTTAGAAAAGATGTGCAGCAAAAATGCTACTATGGGACTGAAAGGGTTAACTGAGCCTTTTGGATACGAGTACTTCTCTGAGTATCTCTTATTACACAATGTGCTTTTGAACTCTGGTGCATGATCAAGAGATATAGCTAGGTCACAACAATCAACTATCAAGTTCCATTGAAGATTTGTTTAATGGCTCAAAGACTGATATACTCAGAGAGGTTCATTGTATTTCACATTGACGGATGCAGAATCAGATCCTGTGTCTAAGAGAAACATTTAAAGACATTACAGATATATCCGAGTGAATCCAGAAAGAGCATATTGTGCAAAAATACCATCTTGAGGAGTGTGTGGGTAGAGCTGCCATGACCGGTTTCGTCTTTTGCTCAAGAAGACTCATCAGATGGCTGTTAATTTCACTCGATTTAATTCAAAATAAACACTTTCATAAGAAAAAAGTCTATTTCAAACAAAATCAAAGCAAAATTGAACTATTCTGTTATAATTTCAACTGAAAAAGCTTAAAAAAGCAATTTCTATCAGAATTATAATGATAATTCAAAATCTTGAGGGTGACTTGAGCTTCCATGACTAATTTCATCTTCTGCTCAAGAAGACTCATCAGATGGCTTATGATTTTGTATGATTTAACTCAAAATAAACATTTTCAAAAGAAAAAAGCCTATTTCAAGCAAAATCACAACAAAATTCTATTATTCTGTTACAAAATCAACAAAAAGGAAATACTTTCATCAATTGTATTTGAAAAAGTGGGAATGTTTATCGACAATTTATATCGTCATACTATATTTTCCCCTTGTATTGTATGTGTATTTGCTCGTATTATTCAAAGGACGGGGGCGTATAAGACCGTAAATCGGCCCATTTCAAAATTAACTTGGCAAATACCAAAAACGACGCAGAATGAGACGGAGAATCTTTCTACACCGAATTCCAGTCAATTTGGAACCGTATGAAAGGTTTCCGATAGACAATACTACCTGGTATTTTCACTCAATTTTCACCCTCTTATGATAGTGTTTTTTTAAAGATATCATAACAAAAATTCTTTCATATCACCTACCAAATAGTTTCATTAGAAAGAGAGGACAATTCTGCACAAAATCATATATGAACCACCGTGAAAAAGTGTATATAGGGCGAAGTTATGATAACTGAATAGTGTCTATGTGAATATTACGAGGTATATCATAGGGCTTTCTCTTTTAACGGCACACAAAAACACTTGATGACGGGATTTTCTATATACAGATCGATAGAATTTTTCACGCGCTACAAAATGGTATACTTTCCACCTTTTAAAAAATCTGGCCAAAATTTTTCTTCTATGAAATACAAGGAAAAACGATGGAAAATCACTATCTGGATACAGTTTAGACTCTAGAAGTAGACAAAAGACACTTGATGACAGGATTTTCTATGGACAGATCGATAGGATTTTTCACGTGCTACAAAATGATATACTTTCCACCTCTTAAAGAATCTGATCAAATTGCTTAAAATCGTTAATTATGAGAAGTAACGTAGAAACATTGAGAAGATGTATATAAGTTATTTATTTGAGAAATAGGAAGAGCAAGATCTGTACAACGAAGTGCATATGACAAATATAGAAAGTTAATCATCATCGGAACTAGTCTCTGATGAGTCATCGTCATCGTCGCTACTGCTGGTATTATCTGAATACTGTATACAGTCTTCGAGGTTAGATAAAAGATTATTTGCTGAGAGTTGAGGATCAGAAGAATCAGTTTCACCACGACAAACACCTAAATGCCAAATCAAAGCCGTTATATGAGTGCAGAAACCAATAATACGAGCTCCGGCGGCACAAGTACAAAACCATCCTTTAATTGGTTCATCATAGTCATCTTCGTCGAATTGTACCGTGGCAATGTAGGTTTTATTGCTTGAATGCCGCGAGGCAAAACGAACACGAACTAGATCTACGTGCTTTGTAGAAAGCTCAACAACAAATTCGTACTTTTCGTTGTCCAAAATGGAAGGTTTGAGATGTTCTTCAATATAACTTTTAGCTTGTTTGATTTGGTAGGTACCTATATTGAAAGATATTAGCAGTGTAGAGAGAAAAGAAAATAGATAGCTACCAAAACAAATATGTTGTACATCTTCTTCGGTCAGAGTTGGAAAATTGACCATTTGAGCATCATATTTTTTCCATTGCGGCCTATTCTTAGTTTGATTGATTTGCTGAAGACGCTGTTCTAGTTGATTTTCTTTATCGCGAAGTTCTAGCATCCTTGTTGCCCACTGCTTTTGATTATCTGACTCGATGTTGCTGGTCTTTGTATATGCGTTAATGAGCGCGCATATAATGTTTAAATAACCACCGACAAAAGGAGTGCTTGAATTTTGAATAGTTTGAGAAAAATACCGCCATTGTTTGATTTTTCCATTAACTAGTTTTGAGAAAACTCGTAGAATTTTTACACTTCATGAAAATTGTTCAATAAACGTACCACTTTCGATGATCCATCTCACTTTAGCAACACATCGAGAATGATTGGCTTCTGCGGAGGATAGTTGTTTTTTTCCTTTGAGGAAATCAGGCATTTGAAAATTAAAGCCAAATCTATACGTATATTGTCTTGACGGCATCTCTAAATCCACGATCAACTACTATAACGTCATCCTTATTCAGCCAATTTAACACATCTTCCTCGTTATGGATAAAAATATTTTTGGCGATTGAGGCATCGTTATTTCGACCATCTGCATGATATGGACCCTGTACACTAAGAATGTATCCATCCTAAATAATATATGTATTATATTTCTTAAGCGCAATTCACCATTTATTTTTCAAACACAGTTGAATTCAACTTGTAATGATGACACACTTACTGTTGCAGTTGTGATCATAGGCTTGATCAAGTTCCTGTGTTTATGCATACTAAATGATCGACGTTGAAATTGATTGCTGCTCGATTTTTGTATGAACAAATAAGTTCCGTCCATTACGAGAATTACTTGATCATCTCTATCAGCCATCAGTTGTGAAGCGATTAAGGTTTGATGACGATCAAGAACAGTTCTTCTGTCGATGTGTTGAAAACCAAGATGTTTAGGAACAAAGTTCTTGAGTAGTCCTTCGGCTATTGCATGAACAATTCGAAAAACCACACGCTTGTTTTTCATGCGAAATAGAGAAGATAATACTCTGTTGCTGACACCTAAACGCATTTTAACCAGAAAGAGCGCCAGACCTACACGAATTGATCGAACATAAAAGTTGCGCATTGATGTTAGAGTACTGAGCAGATTATCAAATTGATCTAAGCAGAAAACTAAGCCGACATATAACTCGAACCAATCATATCTTTCTCTAAACCCGTTAGATTGTAATATGCTTCATCATCTAAAGACGTTGGATCATCAAAATCAAATGTTTTCGTATCTTGAATCATCGTACAGCATTCTGTTATTGAGTTCATAATACCTTTGGCATCAAATACTACTGGTTCAGTCTTTGTAGGTACAATTTGATGTAAAGCTTCGAAAGTTAAATGCTTTCCATACAGATGATCACGACAACAACGACTTCCGGGAGATACAACAATACCACGCTTGATAAAAACTAATTTCTGTTCTTCTGCAGATAATACTTTAGATGAACATCCATCTGTTTTCTGACGAACAAAGCAAGTTCTTAACAAAAAATAATGTATATCGAACAAAAGACATTGCATATAAAAAGTTTTAGATTACCTATGAGATGCTGATGTCCGTTTGATTGGAATTTCTACAGTTTGTTCTATTGCATCAGTTTGAATACCACATTCAGCGATTTCTTCATCCTAAGAAAATGTAATCAGAATTAATACGAGCATTAAAGAAATCAGTATTTACTATGATCTCTTCAAAATTCTTTTTATCCATAAACTCAGCAAAATCTTCTTTTGTTTTCCTTTCCCAGTTGTCAAACTTTGATCGGCATTTTCGACAAACTGAATCCGCCATTGATATTTTTTTAAGGCTTGAGCAGACAAAAACAGACGCAGCAGGTTGTTTGAGCAGCCGTAAAGAGCACCATTATCAATCTGCCGATCACAGCCAGCACACGTGATTCGATTCGTTCTGGGCATTTCACACAGTAATGTGACAACAGTAAGCTATAAGTATCTCAATGAAGATTTCATCCAACTATATATAGGTCTGTGAGACCATACTAGACGAACATATTTCGAATACAGAACGAGTGCAATCACAACGACATCATGTATAAAACATAGACAAAAGCCTGGAAGATATCTATATCTCGATTACTTTTCTTTATCAAACAACTGGATTGTGAATACAGCTGTACATCACATATAAACATCAGCATGTATCGACAAGTATATATATGTATACATACATATACATCGAGGTACATATATATGTATATATTCCATCGACATTACTGGTATAGACAGGAACGAAAAAGAAAAGAAACAAGGTGACATTCCAGACTGAAAAAATTTCACACTTTAGAGCAGATCATCATATACATCAGACCTAAGAAATATATATAACATTATACCATTTTGTAGCGCGTGAAAAATCCTATCGATCTGTATATAGAAAACCCTGTCATCAAGTGTTTTTTGTATACTTCTAGAGTCTAAACTGTATCCAGATAGTGATTTTCCATCGTTTTTCCTTGTATTTCATAGAAGAAAAATTTTGGCCAGATTTTTTAAAAGGTGGANTAGAAAGAGCAGACAATTCTGCACAGAATGATCTGTGGACCACCTTGAAAAAGTATATATAGGGGCGAGGTTATGATGACTGAATGGTGTCCATGTGAATATTACGATGTATATCATAGGGATTCTCTTTTAACGGTACACAAAAACACTTGACGATGGGGTTTCCTATATACAGATCGATAGGATTTTGCACGCGCTACAAAATGATGTAATTATATATATATTTCCTAGGTCTGATGTATATGATGATCTGCTCTAAAGTGTGAAACTTTTTTTAGTCTGAAACGTCGCTTTGTTTCTAATCTTTGTCGTTCCTGTCTATACCAGTAACGTCGATTGAATACACACACATATATATATATGTACTCGTCGATACATACTGATGTTCATATGTGATGTACAGCTGTGATCACAACCCAGTTGTTTGATAAAAAAAATGACTCGAGATATCGATATCTTCCAGATCTTTGTCTGTGTCTTATGCATGATGTCGATGTGATTGCACTCGTTCTGTATTCGAAATATGTTTATCTGGTATGATCTCACGTACCTATATATAGTTCGATGAAATTTTCATTGAGATATTTATAGCTTACTGTTGTTACATAACTCTGTGAAATGTCAAGAACGAATCGAATCACGTGTGCTGATTGTGATCGGAAGATTGATAAAGGTTCTCTTTACGACTGCTCAAACAATCTGCTTCGTCTGTTTCTGTCTGCTCGAGCCTTAAAAAAATAGCAATGACGGATTCAGTTTGTCGAAAATGCCGATCGAAGTTTGACAACTGGGAAAAGAAGACAAAAGAAGATTTTGCTGAGTTTATGGATGGGAAGAATTTGGAGAAGATCATGGTAAATACTGATTTTCTTTCTAATGCTTGTATTGATTCTGATTGCATTTCCTTAGGATGAAGAAATCGCTGAATGTGGTAGTCAAACTGATGCAGTAGAACAAACTGTAGAAATTCCAATCAAACGGACACCAGCATCACATAGGTAAGCTAAAACTATTTATATAAAATGTCTTTTGATTGATAGACATTATGTTTTGTTAAGAACTTGCTTTGTTTGCCAAAAAACAGATGGAAGTTCATCTAAAGTATTATCTGCAGAAGAACAGAAATTAGTTTTTATCAAGCGTAGCATTGTTATACCTCCCGGAATTCGTTGTTGTCGTGATCATCTGTATGGAAAGCATTTAACTTTCGAAGCTTTACATCAAATTGTACCTACAAAGACTGAACCAGTAGTAATTAATGCCCAAGGTGTTATGAACTTAATAACAGAATGCTGCACGATAGTTCAAGATACGAAACATTTGATTTTGATGATCTAATGTCTTTAGACGATGAAGCATATTACAATCTAACGGGTTTAGAGAAAGGTATGATTGGTTCGAGTTATATGTCGGCTTAGTTTTCTACTTAGATCAATTTGATAATCTGCTCAGTACTCTAACATCAATGCGCAACTCTTATGTTCGATCAATTCGTGTATTTCTGGCACTCTTTCTGGTTAAAATACGTTTAGGTGTTAGCAACAGAGTATTATCTTCTCTATTTCGCATAAAAAACAAGCGTGTGGTTTCTCGAATTGTTCATGCAATAGCCGAAGGACTACTCAAGAACGTTGTTCCTAAACATCTTGGTTTCCAACACATCGACAGAAGAACTGTTCTTGATCGTCATCAAACCTGAATCGCTTCACAACTGATGGCTGATAGAGATGATCACGTAATTCTCGTAATGGACGGAGCTTATTTGTTCATACAAAAGTGCAACAGCAATCAATTTCAACGTCGATCATTTCGTATGCATAAACACAGGAACTTGATCAAACCTATGATCACAACTGCAACAGTAAGTGTGTCATCATTACAAATTGAATTCAACTGTGTTTGAAAAATAAATGATGAATTGAGCTTAAGAAATGTAATACATATATTATTTAGGATGGATACATTCTTAGGGTACAGGGTTCATATCTTGCAGATGGTCGAAATAACGATGCCTTAATTGCCAAAAATATTTTTATCCATAACGAGGAAGATGTGTTAAATTGGCTGAACAAGGATGACGTTATAGTAGTTGATCGCGGGTTTAGAGATGCCGTCAAGACAATATATAGATTTGGCTTTAATGTTCAAATGCCTGATTTCCTCAAAGGAAAAAACAACTATCCTCCGCAGAAGCCAATCATTCTCGATGCTTTGCTAATGTGAGATGGATAATCGAGAGTGGTATGTTTATTGAACAATTTTCATGAAGTGTAAAAATTCTACGAGTTTTCTCAAAACTAGTTAATGGAAAAATCAAACAATTGTTATGGAAAATTACCAAGCTGGTATCATAAGGAATTGTCCTACATATCTTCTTGCGTTCTGCACATATATATGTTTCTTTCGTTCCTTACGTCATATTCTTTCCCTGTATCGTTGGTATTTTCTAAGTCTAGTAACTCTATATAAACTCGATATGCTTTGGTAGGAGGCGGCGTTCAGTTGTGTGACTATTTCTGTTTTACAATAAACATCATTTAAGTTTAAAACGGATCTAACAACAATGACGGTATTTTTCTCAAACTATTCAAAATTCAAGCATTCCTTTTGTCGGTGGTTATTTAAACACTATATGCGCGCTCATTAACGCATATACAAAGACCAGCAACATCGAGTCAGATAATCAGAAGCAGTGGGCAACAAAGATGCTGGAACTTCGTGATAAATAAAATCAACTAGAACAGCGTCTTCAGGAAATCAATCAAACTAAGAATAAGCCGCAATGGAAGAAATATGATGCTCAAATGGTCAATTTTCCAACTCTGACCGAAGAAGATGTACAAAATATTTGTTTCGGTAGCTATCTATTTTCTTTTCTCTCTACATTGCTAATATCTTTCAATATAGATACCTACCAAATCAAACAAGCTAAAAGTTATATTTAGAAACATCTCATACATTCCATTTTGGACAACGAAAAGTACGAATTGGTTGTTGAGCTTTCTGCAAAGCACGTAGATCTAGTTCGTGTTCGTTTCGCTTCGCGGCATTCAAGCAATAAAACCTACATTGATACGGTTCAATCCGACGAAGATGACTATGATGAACCAATTAAAGGATGATTTTGTACTTGTGCCGCCGGAGCTCGTATTATTGGTCGCTGCGCTCATATAACGGCTTTGATTTGGCATTTAGGTGTTCGTCGCGGTGACGTTGATTCTTCTGATCATCAACTCTTAGCAAATAATCTTTTACCTAATCTCGAAGACTGTATACAGCATTCAGATAATAGAAGCAGCACCGACGACGATGACTCATCAGAGACTGATTCCGACGATGATTAATTTTCTATATTTGTCATACGCACTTCATTGTACTAATCTTGTTCTTCCTACTCCTCAAATAAATAACTTATATACATCTTCTGAATGTTTCTACGCCACTTCTTATAATTAACGATTTTAAGCAATTCGATTCAATTCTTTAAGAGGTAGAAAGTATACCATTTTGTAGCGCGTGCAAAATCCTATCGATCTGTATATAGGAAACCCCATCGTCAAGTGTTTTTGTGTACCGTTAAAAGAGAATCCCTATGATATACATCGTAATATTCACATGGACACCATTCAGTCATCATAACCTCGCCCCTATATATACTTTTTCAAGGTGGTCCACAGATCATTCTGTGCAGAATTGTCTGCTCTTTCTAATGGAACTATTTGGTAGATGATATGAAAGAATTTTTGTTATGGTATCTTTGAAAAAACACTATCATAATAGGGTGAAAATTGAGTGAAAATACCAGGTAGTATTGTCCATGTGAAACTTTTCATATGGCTCCACATCGAGTTGAATATGGTGTAGAAAGATTCTCCGTCTCGTTCTGGATCGTTTTTGGTATTTGGCAAGCTGATTTTGAAATGGGCCGATTTACGGTCTTATACGCCACCGTCCTTTCATACTCGTCTAATGAAATTAATTCTTCTACAATTAGTTTATTAAAACTCGAATCTAATGAATTTTTTAAGATTATTCTCGTTTCTATCTGTTCCCTGCTTTCAGCAACGCGATCAATGAAAAATGACCGAAGGAATAAATGCAATTTTCAAGAAAACTTTCGAATTGTATATAGGTGTTGCGCGACTATCACTTTATACAAGAAAATCTGTTGGGATTGAGTTGAAAATGACAAAAATATTCTCACTGTATGTTAAAATTTGCAATGCAGATGCTCGTTTGAGTAAAGAAATTATGGTCATCGGACATATGCCTTCAACGTAGTCATGCATGAGTTCGCGGGGTAATGATGTTGCCGCATGAAAACCAATTAATTCCCTTAAGGAACTTGGTCCAGTCACCCCCTTCAATGATGCGCGATTAGGATCATTGACTATTTTATCAACAAGATCATCGTGATTAGTCATTGATCGAGTTTGAAATTTTTCTAATGAAATCGGTAGATTCTTCTCTGGATATGTAATGTAACATCTTCTACAAAAGTAGCCCCCATTAAAACAGGACTGGAAAGCACCTATAAAATGTGATGATAGATTGTCAGCAACCACCGTGGAAAAAGAGAATGTAAGATAGACACCATGAATTAAAATACCATCTAACTGCAACCTGTTCAAATTTTCAACTATTGGTGCAAAGAAACGCTCAACTTCGTCATTGTTCTCAAAAAAGAAATCAGGAATAATATAGAAGGATATTGTTTCTACCAATGCCATTAGATTGAGTTTTCTAACTCACAGTTCTCTTAGTGCATGTTTGATTTTTTATTAGAAATTTACCTTTAACTGCTTGCTCTCACAAACAGCAACTAATTGGATGAAATCAAGTTTTGAACGGTATTTATCTGGAGTGCCTTCCAAAGAAAAATAAGCCATTGCCATTTTATGTCTATCACGTTTTGCACCAAGAGGAATAGTCAGACCAATATCGTCCACATACAATTGAATTAAAAGACTTTCTTCATCAAATCGACTACCATACATTCCATCTCTCACTGAAAGCATAAGATCTGGATTATTGTCAACAGTGATTCGCTGTCGATGAATATTTTCTAAAATCTCAAGTAGAAGTGGTGGAAATTTCAACATTGATGATATTGTTAGATCGATCGGAATACAATAACCGAGTTCGACACTTTCATCGGGCGATGATAACACTACTTGTTCCGGTGAAATCAAACCGAAATATTTCTCACAGTTTTTCATGAATTGATAATTATTCTTAGAAACCGATTCAATCGTATCAGACAAATCAGTCAGCGTTTTGTGTAACTGATGACTTTCAATAATTGGTTGATTTCATTTCGGTAATGCTGATGTGGCAGATGGATGAACACCTCTAGATGTTGCAATTGCTTTTTTATTTAGTAAAATTTTCAGATGACGAAGAAGCGTTACAATATACGTTGAAATAATATTGGCCACACCCTATGGCAGTAAATATTCTTCACGCAATTCCAAAATAAACAGCAAGTACAATTGTTTCATAATCAACAACAATTCAGAAACACTTTCGTTAGTATTAGTCGAAGTAAAGAATGATGCAGGATTATAAGTATTCGTTTCGAAATCGCCGTCGATAAGATTTGCATGGAAATTATCATAAATTGAATCGAATGTTTCATCACCATCGCTGATTGCTTCCGAATTCACATTTGAAGTATTTATATTTTCTTGGTGTTCATTATCGTTTCGACTAATATTCAAATTATCGTTCGATTTGTTTTTCAACTGAAGTTCAGACATGCTTTTTCGGTAATCGTGAGCTTTATACGCAGAATACGTTCTACACAACGCTCCACAAGAATTATGTAGATTGCATGTGGTACTGAAATTCGGTTCGTTTTGATGGTATAGTGTTATGTGTTGAAACATTCTAGCAAAACTGTCGAAATGTCGATGTGTTAGACAAAGCGAACAACTGAATGATGACATCCTGTGCTTGATAAATACGAGCGATCGATATTAAATGAAGTATTTATTTACAAATTTGTGAAAATGGATTAATGAATAGGAAAAGCGTGACTGTAAATGATTGGATCACGAAAATATAAACAACTCGATTTGTTTCGTCTGCACAAGCGCATTGGTCTATTCTCCTTCGAAATATAAGAAAGCAACTAACCTAAAGAAATCTTACTTCGGAAACTTTCTCTCATGCACTACGATGATCGATTCGTTAACACAAACACAGCAAGACTTCCTGTGACAAAAAACATGCATGCTTTTGCGCAATAAACTAAAACTGACTAACCTTCAAATCTTGACAAAATTGAATGATCGTCAATAAATGACTTGCACCAAGTTATAACTTCTTTACAAGACTAATTCATGATAAATAATTAAGCAATAGCTGAAATAATAAAAATAGTGTGTATATTTAGTGAAAGTGTCATTACTACAATATCAAAGAAGCGCGAAACAAAGATTGTTAGTATTTTTTCCGTCCTCGGTTGCAGTGCCTCGTCCGTTCACATATATCCATCGCAGATGTTTTATCTAATAACAGAAACGTTCGATAGGTGGTGGTATCTCCTTTGAGGTGTGCAAATGTATAACAAACATAGAGCACTATATTCGTATGAAAGATATAAAATACAAAAACTAATTAGGTTACGTGACCTAATTCGTATTTTTCGCGCAATATCTTGCCCATCGCTAATACAATCTTTAATTTAGTGCGCCGTTATGTGTTAGAAATCGCTTGTAAGATTTATTCTGCTTATGAAATGTTAAACTCTGAAGCACCAAATCATGAACAGAGTCTTCAGAGTGAAAACTAAGCTCTGATGCGTTCGTAGAGTAGTTCCGTGCATGGAAGTACAAGACAATCAACCAATAGTCGTAACGATGACGATGATCAACCCCCCTCCGTGCAACGAAAAACCCTTTGTAGGATAGAGGATTAGAGCAATTCTTAACTGTGCGGTGATAAACCCTTCACAAGTGAACAAGAGAGATCCTGGTTTTATCCGCAGAATGATATACCCTGTACTCTCATAGAGAGAAGGATCAACCTGCATCCGTAGAATAATATATTCATTAATGTAAGAAAGAATTATAAATCTTTTTTCAAAAAAGTAAATTGATAAACCTTAAATCATAGGGTGATATACCATTGTCTCGACGTCAAACAATGATATATGAATAACCATTCAACGGCATACGCTTCCGCTGCGATACCGTCTTAGAAAATCCTTGGTAACTTTGATGTACTTGTAGAATTTTTATACGCCCTACGGTTGATAAACGCTATGTCGGATATACCGTTGAAGGCTTTATCATATGAGCATAAACCCTTCAAGAGTTTCTCTTCAAAAATTACTAGCACAACGATAGATCATTCGGCGGAATTTTTTTCAGCGCAATCCTGCACTATACTCTATTTTTTTTATTATCTGAAATGCGTATTTGCTTCTCCATATGGATTACTGGCATGCGAACTGTTTGACTAAATATTTAGTTAATATAACAGATCGTAATGCTTCGTTTCGTCTCTATTTCGATGTCAGAAATGAATACAGATGCTTGTGAAAGAAACAGGGTGTGAGTGTTTATTAGTGTACCAAATCAACAACCGATCATCAATGTACATTGACATCATAGAACTGGTATGGAATTGTAGCGAACAAGTTTTCTATAAACGAAAGCGTTTAAACGACGACAGTTCTTGAATACGATGCGTGTAGTGAGGTAAAAAAATTCGTGATGAAACTCTAAATTCGTGAAAATACTATGAAATCTTGACCGAAAATTACAACAACAATTCTCACAGGTAATGTGTACTTTTTGATGGATTGTCGTAGATATCACAACAACATTTTCAGACCAGTAAAACAACAGCATATAATTTACGTATCAACGTTTCAAAATTATAATTAGCCGATATATCCACGTCAAGTATTAGGTGTCGGTAAGTTTCAAAGAGAAAATAGACGTTGAAATGCCTCAATGTTTTAAATTTGTACTGAAAACATGCATATTTGGAAAAGTCAGCGTGTACACGGCAATCAAATTGGTTTTCTATGCAATTATACACTAAGAAATTATGGGGATTATGATTTTTCGCGTTTATTCGCTAAAAACAATCGGAATCTCGGTGTTTTCACGCCCACTTTTTTCTACACACGGGTAGTCACCCAAAGAACGATATTTCTTGGCGTGAAAATGCGTTTTTTGCGATTCCTGTCTGCTTGGCTATCTTCGAAAGTTGAGTATTTTATATATGTAAAAGTGTCTTTGCTCAATTTATTTCTTCGGTTGTTATGAATCGGTAAAGAATTTCGCAGCTCATCGTCCAATGAAAGGATCAACACCAGTGATGTATCCGAAAAGAGATTATAGTCAAAATATTGGGATTGCCATGCTTATGGCCCATTCGTTGCTATATGCTTTTTTGATCTCGATTACCGTTCAGTCAAGTTTTGTTCATGAAAATGATCATTGGTATAAGAATTAGTGTGAGAAAAGAATAATGAGCGAACAAACCAATTTCACTCACTCTGCATATTCTCTTTTCTGCAGAAAGAATTTTTACAGAAATTTTGTATCAAATTAAAAGCAAGTCAAGAGTAGACATGAAAAAAGTTTTAAAACACCGTAATAAAAGCCACGTGAAGGCACAGTTGAAAACAAACATCATTAAGCAAAAAAAATATCGCGCATAAGCAACCAAGTGAATCCGACGAAGTTTGATTGAGAGTGAATAAGTATATTATGTTGACGAGAACGCACCAATCGACAAACAGAGGAAATGAATAAAGGAGTGAAAAGATAATAGACTTCACATGCTATATACGAAATCACACAAGGATAAATCTTTCTTTCGTGCTACCTCTTATAAATTCCGTTAGCTTCGTGAGCAGGTTTGAACTAGCGAATACTTATAGTGGTAACGATAAAGTATTTTCTGAACAAATAACTTCACATTGGTTAGCAGTCTTCCGCTGTGCTGATTTTATTCCCTGTTGTATGCTTTTTGAATAAAAAAAGATAAGGTCAAATGCATTTTGATATCCAAGTGAACCGATAATCGGTTACCAACGACCTGTCGTCATTGTTACATCTATAAAGTGAAAGAGAGAGAGAGAGAGAGAGAGAGAGAAAGAAAGACAGAAAGAGAGAAAATTCACGCTTGGGTGGAAAAGGTGACACGCCGGCGGTGAGAGAATGTGCCCTATAAAAATTCACGTATTTGATGATCCCTCTGTTTTTGCAAACAAACACTTCAATACGTATCAGCAAGTAAGTATGATTATTTTTGCCGTTCTCTTGTTAGAAATGCTCTTTTCATCACATACTTTACCGTTAAAATAAATCCCTTAATAGAAATCGATTACCTGACTTAATTCGACGCAATTCATTTCAGAGGTACCCACGAGACGGAGCAACCCTTTTATTTATGCGTTTACTATTAGTTCATAAAAAAAAACAGCTCAATTTTGGCCAAAAGACAATCAGAAATACTGAAATAATGCGATTTTATGTACAAATGACATCTGATATGTTCATCAATTATAAGTCTTTTGAACTTTATCAATTTAGTGTACAGAATCTAACTGTATTAACATGTTTGTACAATACACTTGCCCTGCCACTTATCCTGCAGGACAGGGCAGGACAGGACAGGGCAGGACAGGACAGGGCAGGACAGGGCAGGGCAGGGCAGGACAGGGCAGGGCAGGGCAGGGCAGGGCAGGGTAGGGCAGGGCAGGGCAGGGCAGGGCAGGGCAGGACAGGACAGGACAGGGCAGAGCAGGGCAGAGCAGGACAGGGCAGGACAGGGCAGGGCAGCACACAACAGAAAAATGTCCTCTGTAAACATTTCCGATTCAGCCACTTAATTTTGGTTTTCCATTTCAAACTTGATATGAAGTGTAGATTTTTCATGAAAAATTTACTTAAAATATTAGATTGGTAAGATATTTTTTAGATTTTCTAAAATTTTCTTTCGATTCTTTTAACTCACAAAATATAATAAAATGGTGTCTCAGGAATAACGGACCTATCAGTACTTGACTGACATCTTTGTTAAAACAAATAATTTTGGAACTAATGTTTTTTTAAAGATTCCTCTTTTCATCGTCTACAACACTCTATAGTCCATATTTCATTTGAACGTAGCTTGATTACAGTATAAGGTGAAAAGTAAAGACCTTCAAAACGTGCTTTTTGAAAGCGTAAAGGCAGTTATGGTCCTATCACGATTTTTCGTGATTTAAATAGCTCTTTAGGGTTGACTACCATCAAACGATGGTGCAAAATAATCCGTTACATCAGTTCTATCCAGCTGTCAACACCACCAGGTCGTCCATGTTTTGTTCGAATGAGTCAAATGGTCGAAGTAAAAAAAGAACTCGATCAAAATATTTCTGTTCGTCGGTTAGCTAGCAATAAGTTTTCTAAATCACGTGCGGATCATATACTGAAAGAAGATTTGAAACTTCATGCCTTCAAGATGTCAATCCAAGCGAAACTGATTACAGAACACAAAATCAAAGTAAAAAAGATTCATTGATTAGGTCGTTACGAATTTTCAAAATAAAGACACCTCAAGGATTTTATGCCCAAATGAGAAAATCTTTAGTCTCGGCGGCGTATATGATTCCCAAAACGAATATATTTGGGCTGTTAGTGAGGATGAAGCCGATGAAAAAAAGTAGTATCAAAATCAAACAGAAGTTTTCTCAAAGGATCATGGCTTGGTTAGAGCTTTGCTATAAGGAAGTGACACCATTAGTTATTTTCGACCGAGAGGCAGCAGATCATGTTGAATATATCCAGCGAGTTCTTGCAATTGCGCTTAGATATGGAAACGACGGTTTTGAAAAGCATCGTACATTTCAACAGAACCGTGTAAAACCTCACATCCATCGCTTAACACAAAAATAGTACCGGAATAACTTTCTATCGTTCGTGGATAAAGATTATTAGTCATCTAACAGTCCAGATCTTAATCCACTAGACTATTGCGTCTAAAACGCAGTTGCACAACGTGCCAACTGGGAGAGGAACATCGAAACCCGTAATAATTGATGAATTAAAACGCGCAGTAAAAAAGTCGACAACATACTGTTTTACAAAGTTGTTCATCTTGAACTGTTCGTTTGTAACTGTGACGATTTTTGAGGGAAGAGATGTATATCCGGATGGAATCATGTCTTTCTTTAATCTTCCTATCATAAATCGCATCGTTCTAATACAGAAGATACGTTTATATACCCCGCTCTCGACAGAAAGGAAGGAAGGATAATGCCAAAGTACATAAAAATGCACCGAAGTAGGGACAAATAGCACGCATACAGCGCATGCGAAAAAGATCGTCACAGCAACGTGTTTTGGAAAATGATGGATGTTGTCTAAAAAAATTAAAAGTATATCATTTTGTCAAGCTTGAAAAGATCTATATTTTTCAACAAGAGCCGCAAACGAATTAGATTTGATGTAAATAGTCGTAAAGCACCGTGAGGTCCACTATTCCTGGGGCACTCGTTAAACCATTCAATGGAAAGTTGCTGTTCTTGAGGCAATCGAAACAATGTTGCACTGCAAGAATGAACATCGCGTCTATGTCCGGCGTGCTACATATGTTGCTCGTTACTTTGTTGTTTTATATCCCAAACGAAATTCATGGAGCAGAAACGTCCTTGGCTCTCGCCGAAATATATTAGTTGTACTTCGAAATCGATATCCATATTTTTGGTTCCATTATTGTTCGAAAGATACTTATGCCCTCTTCATATACTCTTAGTATGGAACTTTCTGAAATCTTCTCGACTGCTCGAGAGAATTTGGAGAAAAAGCAAGATTTTTTACGAGCCTTAAATAAGTGTTCATTTCTGTGACCTACTCCTAGCCTTTACCGCTCCCACTAGTTTCCCCTTCTTTCTGTACACTTTGCGGATATGCACCAAGCTCAAATGGTTTGGGCTTGGGTACTTTGTGATATTCACTTTGGATTCGAATTTATTGCGTAATCAATTTTTCCTCTGAGTTCTTGTTTAGAAAGAAACGAGGTAGTTTTCCCCTTCTCATATGTTACCTCGCATTTTACTTACTTTTCTTTAACTTGAGGGTGTGCGATCGTATGCGCTCCTAAACACCACTCACGCCATTACCATCATCTTTATCTAAATAAGAGTTGTTCACTGCCAGATGTTTTTGCTGTATATTCGTTTTTTCGTAGAGAAGAGTCTACTAAACATTAATTTCTGCTTGCTTGTATGTCCGTAGGGCCAAAAAAACATCGAAGATCAATTTTTTGGAAAACACATTTTTAGAGATAGTTCGATGCTGAGACTTCGAATCTGATGTTCGCTCCTCGAAGTTTTTAGATGAGGGACCACTTTTTCACGAAAAATTTTTTATTTCTAAAAATTGACCAAAGAGTTTTTGGGTCGAGGAATTTGAATCGAATGTTAGTCTTTTGAGAATTAAAAAAAATTTGGAAACAAAGGGTATCCATTCTCGAAAAAACATGTATAACCATATGATATCGGGTACAGTCAAGTGTATAAGTATGGTAAATGAAATATTCTCGTCAATGTCTGGTGACCTAATAGTTAATTATTGATCTTCATAAACGAACTCTGAAGTAACGTAGCTGTTGTTCATATACACAATAGTGCATTAAAACTATGACACCTGAAATCAATATTTCTACGAGAAAGAGCTGAGCGAGTCTAACGACAAGCATTACTTGTATCATTAATGTTACATTCTAGAAATGTTAACCCGTGGTAACGATGGTACAGATGGCAATACAAAAAATGAATCTTGGTAATGATCTCCAATTCACGAGACTCAATGAACTCACTCTTCCTTGTATATGCACGCTTGTAGGTCGATGACGCCATGGGCACCGTGTTTGGCTATATGTATTATTCTGGTGATTCTATTTGTAATCGTTGTGGTTATCGTTGGATCACTTATACCTGTGTATCTCTCTTCGAAAGGCACTGATATCAACGTGGCAAGCACGAATAGCGGTAGAACAAATTTCGCTTTCACTGTTTTCAGTTTTATGCTGTTTCTCTCTAGCTGTGCGACTTTTCACTATGAACTCAGCTATCAATCTGGCTCTTACAGGCTCGCAGACAATCGCAAATCAGGATGGAATAGGTGCACAGGTTCGCTTTAATTCTTTGTTCTTCCCTTATGATTGAGACCATCTGAATCTCGTGCTATAGGTCAACAAAGCCCTTGGCTATTCAACTCCAGTAGTTGCTGTTCGAACTACAAGCTTAACCAATGGCGGAAAACGGAAGCGACAAACTAGGTAAACTACTTCCTGAGTTTCTCTTGCTCCTGAATCATTGTTTATATGGTACATGGTGTTTAGGGTCGGCTTATCTTGCGGAGGAAGCAGCGTTTTATCTTTAGGACTGCTCATCATCAGATGTCCCGACAGTTCCTGCATCACTGATAGTTGCTTCGAGAAATGTGCTGCGGATATCAAGCGTCGAATAGAACTGAAGCTCGCATCAGTCGTAACTCCTATCACGATTACTACAAATGATGGCAGCGAGCTTTTGGCTTCGATTATATTTTGCTCTTTTAGCAGTTATAATTCAGGTAAGATCAGCGAGTCAAATCTAATGCCAATCAATAGAATAATCTCTGAGACTAAGTGTGAAAGGTTTGACGCAGAAATAGCTAAAATGAAGTGTGTATTCAATCTCTCATTATAGTTGCTCTCGCGTTTAACCCGTCCTTGCACTTCTAGCTATGTCTTTCGAATATACAATGGATGCTTCTGAAGGAAGAAATAGTGAGACTTCAGAAATAAAATACTTCAGTTCTCACTTCACTCGCACTTAACTAACTACCTGAAGTAGATGCAGTTTAGATTTCGGTGGGGCAAAGCTTTTTGTCTTGACCCCGATATTTTTTTGCTAACAGGTCAGGGTGAGTGCGAGAGCAGAGATATATTTTCTTTGTCAACATTCATGCTGTGTAGTCATCTTCAAGATCGTCCGATTGATTTTTCGCCCTCTAAAAAATGTTAGTGTGTTTATTATGAATTCTCTTATTATTGTTTTGCTTGCATTATTTGACTATATTATGTGTATTATTCTTAAGATCTTTGGAAACTATAGTCACACGTAACAAAGGTGCGTAGAAATACATCGCATATGCGAATTCAGATGGAATTGTACATCTTGATAAAGTCAAAATAAAAAGAATTCGACACCTTGAGGCTGAAAAAGCGAAAGCAAACGTTTAGGAACAATATGCAAATACCTTTTCACTTAAGTATCGGTACTAAGTAAATGTGTACTGGGTGTCAGCACAAAAGTATTCTCGATAAATACAAGTAGATGTATTTGTACTATTGAATATAGATTTTGTACTAACAAATCTTGTTTAAAAAAGTACAAAAGTACTGAGTATTGTACTTAGTATCCGGTCTCTGTTATCTAGCATCAAAACTTGATTCAAGTTAGCTTTCCGATAATGATTATGCAGCAAGCTGGAAGCAATATGTTTCCCTCTATTGACCAAGTGATTTCCATATGCTTCTAACTGATTTTAATAATAATGCTTTTATTTCTGTGGACAGATTCAACATCAACTGTGGCTACTACAAAAGTGGCAACAACAATAGCAAGTACAACACGTAAGTTGCTTCCGCATTCTTGACGCTAAGTTAAAAATGACAACCACACCATTTACTGATGAATTCAAACTGCGCCAATGCGATGGTAGATGAAAAACTATTCGAAATATCAGCGAAGCAGTAATCCTCCGAGTAATTACGCCGAGATCCGTTGTGCAACGTATTACGTTTTTCCATGAGAATAATTGTGCTAGTATTCGAATTCTAAGTCACTTCTTCAGACAAATTTTTCTTGAATGGCCCATAATAGTTTCCATTAGACTTTTCGCTTTCAAAGGAAAAACTTCGATTTACGTTTACTTGTATGCCAATTTGTGCAAAATGAACTAAAAGTATCCAATGTATTTGAGGGAAACCTAGGTAAAATGGTAATCTGAGTTTTCTGGCAGCATACAGTTGGCATCAGTTGATATATTAATGTTAAGCTCATGATAATATGGTAGCGTTCAGGACTGAATACTGTTTGTTATGATTAGTTTCTGAGATTAACAACAGATAAAATAATTAAGGAAACATTGATCGAAATTATTGGTAAGCCACAAGAAAATAACAAGTCTTGCCAAATCACGTACATGTCTTTGATATTTACCCACATGTAAAGACTCAAAGATACCTAATTACAAGTAGTTAGTTGGTTGATTCAATTGACAATGAATGATGTTTTATAAATCTAAATTTTAGCTCTACCAGCTTGCAGTGCTAGTGTTTGTTGCGTTACCAGTTGTACTCTTTGTCTTGACAGTAGCACTGTCCGTTACTGCGGAGCTACTCGGAATAATGATGGTGGTAGTGGTCTTGGCGGTGGTAGCGGATCTGGCGATGGCCGCGGTTCGTATGCTTACTATAGTGATAAGACCTGCATTAGTTCTGGTTCTGGTGGTGGTTCTTGTGTTATATAAAGAGCCGATAACTCGTTGACTTACATTGATATGATTACATCAAAACTGAAAATCTCTTAACTTACTAATTCAAAAAGTGTTTTACTAACTTCATTTTATTCTTTGCGCTCTTTTCACATTGTCTTCATTCTCACTATCAATTATATTTTCACTTATTAGTTAAAATTTCCTCATCTTATTCGACGCTAGTTAACTAAATCAAACTTTTACATTGAAAAAAGAGTAAAGCTTCCGCAACAGTTGTGAGTATGACTCCCATATTTCCTATTGTGATCAGTTTGCGACACAGTTGCGCTGCAATGATCGCATTAGTGCCGATCTCTATGCCAACTCTTTTGCACCAACTATGACAATAATAATCGTTGATGGAACCACCTAAACTATTGTGCTTTATGATCTCTTCCTTCTTATTTATTAAAGAAGCAGAACCACACAATTTTTAAAATAAAAACATATATACAACTGTAGTCAAAAAAAACTTGCAGAAAATCTAAAATTTTATATAACGGTTTTCTTACCATTCGAAATCAATGACGAAAATCTTTTTTTTTCAGGGATATATGTACATTAGATATATAACACGTTGAACATAGGGAAACGTGATTTCTTTTCTTTTCTGTACATACAATTTTAATCATGACGACATGTAGTAACTTAAAAATCGTCATCTATCAATATTATACTATGGGAACAAAGCCATAAGACCTGTTCCTGATGTTCATCGTGAAACAAAAATTCCACTGAGGATTATATATTACAATATCAATAAATTGGAATAAACAAATTCACTTAAACATGGAAGAGAAAATGGTCGACCACGTGTACTTTGTGAAATAGAAAAGAAAGCTATCGGTCAATATATTCATCGAAAATGAAATTACCATTAATGAAATCAAAGAAAAATTATCAACAATACGTCGTCATCTCTATCGATCTGACTATGGAAATGTATTGCCCAGAAAAATCCATATATTAACATTCTATAATAAACAAAGATGTATTCAACAGGCCAAGAAACATAAAGACGATGATTTTACACATACAATATTTACACATGACTGTTCATTTCTACTTTATCGAAATATAGTTCGCCGGTGGTCGAAATGTCCAAATAATGAAGTTAAACCAATACCAAAAAATCGTCAAAAATTCCATGTGTAGAGTGCAGTGAGTACAGAAGGTGTATTGAACTACCACACCTTTAAATGCAATCTTAATGGTGAATATTATGTTCATATACTCAAAAATTACCTTCTTCCTGCTGCAAGGCGGCATTTTCATCGAAACTCGCGTCTACGACAGGACAATAATCCGAAACATCGAAGTAATATTTGTAAAAACTTCATTGAAGACCATGCACTGGATTTGTTAGATTGGCCATCTAACAGCCCAGACGTTAACTCAATTAAAAACATCTGGTCGATCGTAAAACGCAAAATTGAAACGAGGGAGCCAAAAAATATTGACGAACTTGAATGTTTTTTAGTTGTAGAATTCAAAAATATGGATATTAATATTGTAAACAATTGTACCATGTCCATGAAAGATAGATGTTTGTCACTTATTTCTTCTAAAGGTGAACGAATAAAATATTAGAATATAGTGTTGTCCAGTGTTTGTCGTAGGCTATCAAAAAACATGTATGAAAATAGTTGAAAGTCACTTACAATAAAGATTTGTTCGCAAGACAAGGTGTGCAAGTTTTTTTTACTACATCTGTAATAAGTGAAATAGCATCACCAGAAGGGTCTGGTCGTTAGAAAGACCTTGTTTCTATCGATAATTACAACCGCCTGCCATCATTCTTCACTTTCCAACAATAACGGCCCACTTTTTATTGGCTCATAACACATTCGCAGCACCCACCAACCTATAAATTACCCAAAATACATAAAAAATACTCACCTATGACTCACCGGCGATGCCCAGCTACCAATAATTCATTGCGAAAGGCCATCCATCACTCACAATGGAACGTTCCCAACTGTCAAACCACTTTTCCACCGGGCATAGTTTCAAACGATAGGTCTCAAAGAGTTATCAAATACCCCAGAATAGTTCGGCTTTCTGATCTTTCTAAAAAGAGGTATACACGTATTGCCATTGTTGGCTTTGCTGTATCATACTATGCGTATTTTTTTTTATTAAGGTTAATAACCTTTAAAGGATGAAGATAACGATGCATCCTCGGCTATAAGTGAACTTCGCTTCTGTAGCCTGAATAAAACCATGCAGAAATGCGAAAATCATGGGTTAGGATTTGACAAACTAAGTCCCCTCTGCTATTTCCGAAGGAATAGAGGAGAAGCGCGACAATAGATGTTACAGTTTTTCGCCCAGGATGGTCCCCAAGTATTTAAATATCTTGATTCGATCGATTTGATGACCTTGACAGACGACTACTGGGACTTTTGGAGCAACTTGTTGTTGAATAATTTCCAGTTTGTTTTATTGAAGTTAATCGGTTGCTTCCAGGTTTTCGAGCAGTCGATAAGTCGATTTAATTGAATTGGCATCCAAAATACTGTCGAATGTGTCGAACGAGAGTTTTTCATTTGGAGGTGAATAACATGATACTAGTTGAAATGTCTTATTACCCATACCAACTTCGAGTACTATTAAGTTATTGACACCGTTAAATTCATCGTGACGACGACATTCAATTGATTTGTGAATTGCAATTAAGACGCCACGGAAATCATTTGATCCTTTTGATGTAATGACATTATGGCTAAAGAAATGCGATGTAAAACGCTTGGCGATGTTGTCCTTGTGGTAAGTTCCTTTTAGGATAATGATTGGAGGAAACGTAGATTGAATAAGCTCGAATACTTCAGCTAGATACTTACCTAGACTGGCAACATTAACCAGTAACATTGACATATAACTACACGAGTTTAACATATTGATCGAATTTTCACGATAAACAGATCATTTCCTAAGAAGAAGATCGAGGTTATATGCATTTGTCCACTCACTAGTATCTGCTTGCAAGAAGTTGATTTCAGATTCCGAGAGACCATTAGTAGGAGTAACAATTGGAGGATAGTGATGTGGGTGCGGACTAAAGACTGTTGCTAGCGGGTTCATCTTGTACTGAGTTCTTTGATAGTACTTCTGACTGTTGATTTGAATTATTACTGAAAGATTTCATCAATGAATCTAAGTCAACGTTCACATGTTCAGTCAACAGACTAAGTTGACGATTTTTTTCGTTGTCTGTTTTACCTATTAGTAATATCTTTTGCAACATCGAGCGACAGAGAACAAACATGGTTCACCACGAAGTCTTTGACTAATTGTACAGTTTCCTGACATGATGTAATCCGCTGGTTAATATTGTTGATTTGTTTTTTTAATTGATCCTGCTTTTTGGTCAATATCCCCAATTTCTCCAGGACTTGATTCAGTTTCTTTGAGATAGTTAATTCAGTTGGAGATAAAATAATTGGATCCTAATTATTACTTGTCGTTTTTGATACAGCTGTGTCAGCAGGTTGACTGTTTCGGTTAAATAGATTATTTATTGGGTTTGTCCAGACATCCGCTGGAGTATTTGAAGCAACATTCCTGTAAATGTTCGATTTGGCCGAGTTTAATTTCATTTTGGCCCGTTCTTCATTTTTTATCGGACAGTTAGGGTTTCCTGCTAGATGGTCCCCTTGACAATTTGTGCAATGAATTCTTTTCGTACAATTTGAATAATTAGGGTGAGGATTTTCGCTGCGGTGGCAGATCGGATCGTCTTTTCTTAGACAGCTTGCGGCTACATGACTGTTATAGCTTTGACAGTTGTAACATCGGAGTATCTTGAATGGTGGAATGTATTTCTGCACCGGGAAAGTCGTATTTTTATTTTCTAATAGAATTCACTTGTTCTTAAGGATTTCTTCCATCTCTTCTTTCAACGCAAAATCGATTCTTGCTTTGGAGATCGGTGTACCACTTCTAACCAGCATTCTTTCGATCTTGACAATCGATGAATATTTCCTTTTTACTTCAACTTCAAACTGTGTTAAATTCCACTAGGCCGGGACATCAGTGACGATTAATGAATGCGAAGCTGGGACCTTGGACGAGATAATCAAGTTGTAACTACGTAGGCAAAATGTCGATGGCCAAACACTTTTGTTCAATAAACGTTTATATTGACCGCTCGAGTTTGCATACAGCAAAAAGCTTTTCTTATTGCCTGTTTGAACAAAGCGACCATGAGATAAACTAACTTTGTCTGTCCTGTTAATGTCCTTGATAATAGACAATTCAGATGGCGTGTAATCATCGAGAAAAACTAGCTTGAAGGGAGGAAAGGACGCTTGTTTGTCTTTTCCATTCCCGCCATTTGACTTGTAAGTTGACGTGGAGTTAGTTGTCGAATGATTTATGTAGTTGTTAAAATATGGGTTGGGCTTGGCAGCCAATCGGTGTTCCTGTCCGCTTTGATGAGACCAATTTAAATTGATCGTCTTGATTAACGTCCATATGTTCACTGTTGATGGGAGTTGACTCCAACGAGTCCCCACGGGGCTCGTGTTGGTCCTGCATAACGCCACTGGCGTCCACCATAGTTTATTGGAGCAGCAGTATCGAAGACTCGCTACCAATAGAATAGTAAAAAAAGTTTACTGGAAAGTGTGGGTAGTCCAAGCGCGATAATACGATGAATGATACTATGCGTATCACATAATATGTCCAATATACATAAATAGAGTGCGGTTTCTTCCTCGTCTGACGATAACAAGAAGCAATTTTAAGACTGTTGTTTCATTCAAAATTTTCTCGAAAAGAACTAACACAGTCCATAATTATAAGCAAACTAATTGTAGTAGAATAAAGACTATATACGTATATTGATCGAATATATTGTAATAATACAGCAAAGCGCACAGTGGTAATAAGCGTACATCTCTGTTTGGGAAGATCGGAAAACCAAACCATTCTGGAGTATTTGATAACTCGTTGAGGTCTATCGTTTGAAACGATACTCGCTGGAAAAGCGGTTTGACAATTCAGAACGTTTCCTCGTCAGTACGTAAAAAAATAGTATCTCGAACCACATGAACGAGACAAAACCGAAATCTCAAATCTCATTTGTTGAAAAAGGTTATTCATCTTTCGTACGCCTCATTTTCCCATACAATGACTCATCTTATTAGTGGCTCATACATATCTTAGATATCACACCTTTCGAAGTTTACCGTTGTGGTAGCAAGTGGCACGGTAGTTGAAAACTGAAAAAAAATGAGCATGAATCGTTTTTGCATCTCCTTTTATACTCGATTACTAGCATTAGAGGTTATTATTTAAAATCGTCCAATAGATTAGCTAGACAAATACGGCAACTGCGACACAATAAGTACAGTATCATTTATGTGGCCGACTGCGATAGCTGTGGCGCAGTCCTAGAAAAACAGGTGACATGGGCTCTTACATATAGAACATTTGAGAAACTGTTGTTTAAAAAATCTTGTGCAGGTAGCGAAAGACTTATTAATGCGGTTAATGATTTTATCGTGTGGCTCTGTTGTTGGTTATTACAACATGAGGAGGGGTGGCCGAGTAAAAAGCTGACTGAAAGTTAGAGTTAGAACCAAGTAAGATTATTCTGATTTCTATTTTAGTGTCGAATTCTGATTCCTATGTGGTCATGAATCGAACGAAGTCAATCTTTTCATCTATGCATAGAGACCATGGAAAAGATTTTGAGTTGAGGGATTCAGAGAGCTTCGCATTATTTCATTGGCGTTTGAGAATATTCGGTCAGCTTTCTAAAATGAGGGTGAGAAAAGTATAATGCATTTGCGAGCCAGAGGGGGAAGGGATACTATTTTTTTACGTACTGACGAGGAAACGTTCTGAATTGTCAAACCGCTTTTCCAGCGAGTATCGTTTCAAACGATAGACCTCAACGAGTTATCAAATACTCCAGAATGGTTTGGTTTTCCGATCTTCCCAAACAGAGATGTACGCTTATTNGAATTTTAAGATGAATGTAAAAAGATACGCGTTTTTCACAGAAAATTCGCTTATTGCCCCCGTAAAAAAAATTAGTCAGCCCGCCTATGGTATAATGGATCGATAATAGTACTGATGAGAGTGAAAGTAAGACCTATGCTATATATCTGAAGCTCAAAATAAACGTCAGAAAGGAAATGTAGATGATTGTGTATATGAGGATAATGGTGAGGGTCGGATGAATATGAAGAATATGCGATAGGGAATAGTTTGAGAGTGAAAATGAGGCTGATGAGCGAACGTCTACAGTTGAGAATAAATCTTGGTGAAAGAAGTATTTTAAACAATTTTTAGCCAAGAAATTGACTCCGGTAATTCTTGTGTGTAACGAATTATAACCGAAATTGTCATTTTGTGCAATGCACGACAATAAAGACAAGACTCACAAAAGGAGAAGTTTGAAGCATGTTGATCTTTCTATCTGCTACAAATTTCCAACGCATAGAGCATTTTATATAGATATTTCTCAATTATCACCGAGTATCCTCGCTGGGTGTTAGTACAACTAAATGAATAAATCGATAAAATTGTATACGTTAATAAAGAATAATTCCGTTTTTTATCCTAGCAACACATTTTCTCTCACAATATACCTTCCCAATGTTAAACAAATGATTATTCTGAATCAGGATCAACTTCGAATTAAAAAGTACACAATAAGATACGCATGTTTGACCCTTTTTCTCTACTAAGAAATATTGCTAGTAGAACTATCTTATGTTCCATATAATCCACATGTATATATACAAACTATCCTCTTTTCCTTTGGAAATCATGTGTAAGAATATACTGAGCACAAAATGCATTTAACTTTATCATTTTGTATATCTTAGTTTTTCTTCATTTGAGCTTATTATAGCACAAGAAACTGAGTACAGAAAAAGGTGATGAGAAAGTGGCAAGACATGTGCCGTCGTGGAATCGAACGACGAAAGTCGCCCTACTACGTTGCTGAAATAGTTTTCTTCAGGAAGAGTATAATTTAAGATAGGTTCATAACCCTTCTGCGACAAATGCATGTGTTATTTATGCTTTAGACTGGGTGAAAAATATTTCGAACGATTTCAATAATTGAATATTGTGTCTGTAGCTCTCCTCCGCTATTTGCACTAGCGCAGCTTGTCTTTCTTGGAATTCTTGGTATAAATATTTAGAATTTGATATTCTAATCATCGCTTGTGCATCATCTTCATTTTGTAGTTTCACCCATACTGACTGTTTATTTAATATTTGATAAGTTTCTAACAGCTTTTCATCTACAACCAGTGGTGTGCGGTTAATAATAGAGGACGGTATTGTAGAGGAGGCAACGGATTTGTAGTAATGTTTATTACCGAGTAATGGTAACATACCAATTGATGACTGAATTTTAGAATAGTATTCTTGATAGCCCACAGGCATATCCAACGTATATTTTGCTCGAATTTGGACAATTGATTGATTAATCAATTTTGCATCAACAGGAAGCGGAAATTTGTAATAATCTAAGCCACTGATGATTAGCACTGTCACATTGGTCTTTTTTAATTGATCAGCTGATTTTAATAAGCTCTGTGAGAGACCGGAATAATTTTTTCGCACATGTGTAACTGTACCTTGCACGACGAACTGTTTTGGCATGCGATTCTGCCGTGATAGTCTTATAGGAAATATTGGCAGGCACAAATGAGTACGATGAATCATTTTTAATTCGTCTAAAAGTAGTTTAGTTCCATTATCCGCGTTTTTAATCCAATTAGTGGTGAACTTCTGAACATGTTTAGATAGAGTAAGGAAATGAATTTGTATGTGATTTGGCATAGTGTTATTGTGAAACGAAAGATATTCTCTAATTATTGATATATCAAATGGTAAATCTACGTGAGCTTCGTTCACTTGTATCAATATGAGATAAATTCTACCAGAGCTGCGACAGTTTTCGTCTAACCTTTTCAGTACTAGTAGAATTGGTGCTGGTGAATCCTTTTGACAGGTCGTGAATATAATAAGGTTCTGCATACAGAACTTGTTATCATCGATGCTATTCGCTGATGACTCATAACTCCATTCGAATGGCAGAAATGGATACACTTGACTCATCCACGTTGAAGTCATTTCATATAAAGACTGTAGTCTTATTCTGGCTTTTAGTGCTATCGAGGCATCTCTTGTCACATTAGTAAATGCTAGAATAGAATTTAAAGGATTAGCTTTCCTTGCTGCGTAAACATATGAAAACCATATCTCATCATGATATTCTCGATGATTGATTATACTTATGTTTAAATAAATATCTCTGTGTTTAATTTGTTCTTCTCTCGTTGAATTGATTGCCGTTTGAAGTACAGCAAGCAGCAGCAATATTATTATCAGCGAAGTAATTGTAAAACGATCTCTTTTTAATATATGAAAGCTGATATTAATATAAGTTGATTTACTTTTACTGTCGCGAGACAAAAGGTTGCTGATAATGCGACTAGAAGAAATTAAGAAGCAGATTATAGATAATATAACTCGGATATATAAAATATCTTACCGTGTTTTATGATAAAGCACTTTTCTTTTACCGCTGCATAATGATTTTAATCCAGAACTGCTGAAAAATAGTCTGCGTATAAAAAAGAGAAAACACAAAAGAATTCCAGCTAAAAAAAGTTTCTTTCTTTTTCTCTGTTCAAAGAGTAAAACTACAGCAGTATGATTTTTCCAAATTTTGCGTTGATCATTAACATCACAGTCAATAATTGCAATAGCTTTCATGAATACTGATGACATTAAATCAGAAACTCCATAGGATTTGCCTACTTGAAGTATATTTACTAAATTTCTTCGTTTTAGTTTCAGCTTTTCAGCTACTATTCCATTGACGTAGACATCTTCGATCCAGAATGCTGGAGCTGAATCAAATATTTCACGAACTAATGGTATAATTACTTGTGGTGGATATATAACGAATGCACCATATACATAATCCAAAAAAGAGTCCGAAGCAAATTGCGATTTGGGAGTTACCAATCCCTGAGCAATTGGATCGGATGAACCCCGTTTAAATTCTAAATATTCCCGAACTTGTCCATAAATTGCCATTTCATTGCTTTGTTGTAGATGTATTAACAGATTTTTCACATTTATCATCGCATCATCATTCGTATACACCAGAGTAAAATTTGGACACTGTTGAGAAAACCATTTCAGTACTGCAACTGTTTTTAGAGTTAAATTAGAATAATTATCAATAAAGTCAAATTGTAATATATCATGGAACTGTTCTTCTTCAACTTCTAATCGTTGTTGATGTATTGATGTATTAACTTTCGACTTTCCAATCGCAAATAAAACAGGAGGAATTTCGTACTTTTGAGAAGCATCTAAACCCCACGATTCTCTGATGAATTTTCTTCGTTCGTGATGAATACCGGAAACATCTGCTGCGCTTTTCACCACGACTATCAAGTTATGAGGATTGTTATACTCAGTGCAAAAATTAATTTTCTTTATGAGTAGATTTTTACTACTTAACCGAAGATCACGTCGTGTATGCATTCGATGTTCGACGCTTGTAATAACTTTGCAAACCAGTATAAGTATAAAGATTCGCAACCATTTCATCACGTTAACTAGATCTATATAAAATTAAACAAGATTTATTTCACGTAGTCGGAAAAATTCGCTGGTCATCAATTGCTTGAGAATGAGTGTAGGTGAGGATGGATTTTTGCCTTACAGCTGCTTCTGAGTAACTTTCAGCCACTCATTATCACATCCGCTGTTTACTACTCGCCGTCATAGCAGGACAAATCGATTGATGGTAGTTAACATTAAGATATGACTAATTATATTCTTCGAGTTAGATCAAGCTATTTCGTATACATGGCTACTTTTCATGAACGAAAGAGACTGAAAAAAGTCGAACATCAATCCACCGTTATGACACTACTATAACCTGATTTTAATTATTCGTTCACATAAGAACGTGAATTTCAAGCATTTTGATTTCTTAAATCAATTTTAGCTTATTGTGTACAATGGACTAGTACCGATGAAGTACATAAAAATCTCAATAGTTTACTCTTCGGAGACGAAGACTTAAATTGAAATCAGATTATAGCGGTAGCATAAGAATAGATTAATAAACGGATTTTCCAGGTACTATGTGTACATCGATAGGTTGATCCATTTAAAGCAGGAATATCATATAATGTCTGATTTTGGTGCACAAAAAATCAAACATTATATGACATTCTCCCCTGCGCACTATCATACGTCTCTTAGCCGACTCAAACATAAAAAACTCAACAAGGGACTTCTGTCCGTATATTGTTATCTATTTGAGATGAGTTAATAAATGATTGATTATACAGATGTGGTAGACTTTGTAGCTTCTGAAATAAAGTCCATCGAGAACGTTTAATCCATTTTTCAA